>AYEL01084582.1:0-24650 GCA_000484575.1 Olivierus martensii
AATATAATTTTAATGAAAATTTTTGAATTTGATAAACTTTGAATTAAAAATTAATTAATACTATAAAATATTTACATAGATCAGATTTTCTAATAAAGAATTAAAGCTAATATTCTCTTGTAACCTATAATAATGAATCAGCAATAAAAATGCACAGAACATAGTTCAAAGAGCAGTAAAATCACACTGTTTAAATCATTTATAAATATATAAATTTCAAAATCTATTTATCCATTTTAAACAAAAATATATTTATAGTAATTTAACTATTAGTTTTTATAAATACTACATTATTTTATATGTAATTATTCTCTTCAATTTAAATTACCTAATTTAAATGAAAAAATATACTATCAAATATTCTAAATTAATTTCTTTAAAAACAAAAAATAATAATTTTACCAATTCTTTTTACTTTCTTGTTCCACAACAGCCATTTTAACTTTTGTTTTCTCATAACTGTCCTCATTAGCATGAATGTGCATTCTGTACAACATGCAGCCAAGCGACTGTAATGACCTATAGAAAAAAAATCTTGTTAAAACTAAAATATATTGAGTTATTATATCAAATTAAACTAATATACAATAGTATGGTTATTAAAATATGTCTACTTTATAAAAAATGCCACTAAATGCTAAAAATATTCAAATAATAAAAATTTATATATCAAGTTTCGCATTTTGAGAGCTTAGTTATATCTTAATTATTTTTAATGAAAGTTATAATTCAAAGCATTCAAATACTTTCATATATATCCAATTTGATCACAAAATAATATACATAATTGCATCACAATCTATAATACAATCACTAATAAATTCAATTTATTTAGTTTTAAAGTTTTATTTAAAATTTATTTTATTTTAAATATATTTTTACAAAAAAGAAGAAAACTTTATGCACAATATCAATAAAAAAACTGTAATGGATTGCTTTAATTGTGTATTATCAATGGAATAAAAAAGAAAAGAACTAAAAGGGTGAAAACAGTCACCTACCTTGACCCAGACTGCTGTAAACATTCAAAGCTGCCCTGTGGACCATCTGCATCAATATTAGAGAGACTAAAACCAAAGGATTGTTTACTGTTTGGACTTGAAGGCCTTGGAATACTGATAACCTATTGAACAATATCAGAGAGAAAAAAAAATTAACTCTTAGAAATAGAACAAAATAAATTCTATAAAATTAAATGTTTTTCATTTAGTTTTTCAAAAAATATTGCATAATTTATGTGCATTAAAAGGTTATTTAAACAAACAGATTTATTAAAAATTTAGCTTATTTTTTTAATAAATGTTGAATATTTATGAGAGCAGAATTAAATTTCATGTTATCTATTCAGTTTTTCAACTTTCAATGTAAATACTGTATGTAAATTTAAGGATTTGTATATACAAAAGAATTAATATAGTTTATTTTAAGCTTGATAATTGGTTATTGCGTAAATTTTAATTGTTAAAAATGTCATATTTATTTTATCATTTTATAAATTTTTAAAAAATCATTAAAAGATTACATTATTATTAATTGACACATTATAATGTTAATCAATTATGAAATTTATTATTACTTAACGTTGTTATTTTGAAAGTCTGAAAAGCAAATTTACTTATATTTCTAAGTTTTATTTTATTTTTTACAGAATTCTAGAAAGGATCTAATTTCTATAATAGTGTTAATTATCTATTAAAATTAAATTCTCACATTATAAAAACCGAACAAACTACATTCCTTTTAAAAATTTTTTAAAAGTTAAACAATCATTAAAAAAGCTTTTGAAAACTTAAATTATTATTTTTAAATGTTCTTTAAGTTTTTTTTTTAATGTAAAATTACTATTATTATTTAATCAAATTTTAATTCAGTAGAGGGAGGAAAAAATTATAAAAAAGAGAAATTTACTCTTAACAGATTTTAATTCTTCCAGTACTGTAACATGCTTTTAATATTTTTTGTTCCTAAATTTTTTATTGTACTTAGATATTTCTTTTTTTAATTTTTAGTAAAACAATTTATTTTGACATCACATTTACCAAGATTTTTGCAGTTTTATTAGATATACATGTTACTATTAAGTTTAACCAGATTTATTTTTTTTTTCTGTCAAAAGTATGCTTAGGAAGAAGTACACTTCAAGTTAATGAAATAAAATTCTGTATAGAAATTAACGTAAATTAAAAAACAAAAAAACAGCTGATGTATTTTTTGGACGAATATTACATAAAACTGGTATTTATATTAAATTCTATTACTAAAACTCCCTGTCACTAGACATAACTGTGATGGTTTCTCCATGCTTTAAATCATGCTATCTAGTGATTATTTAATTAGAACTCATCCATAGATCATCTTTTAGTTATGGGTGACGTTTATTAGGACAGTAAGTTTTCCCTATACTTCAAGGAATTCGCCCTTCTTAAGGCGTCCAACCTGCCATTCGGGTATTTCCTGATACGGATGGCGGCCGGTTCACGCACGGTTATTGCCCTACAAACTGTGGCAGGGAGAGAGAGAGAGAGAGAAGAGAAAACGGAAAACGGTTGACGTCACTTGGCGACGCAAGCGAAATCGCACGATGACGACGCGATTCCCGCGCGCCCCACTGACATACACCGCTCTCCATTGGTTAGTAGAAAAGAGGACGGCCAACCCAATTACGCACGACGTCGTCATAGGACGATTACGGTCCGAGACTCCTCCCCTCGACGTTATCCAGAGCATAAAAGGAGGCTGAAAGCGTCAGTGTACCTCAGTAACGGGTTTGCTCCCGTACTGACGCGTGTCACGAAAGCGTCGGCGTTGCAAATATCATTAACGCAAGAATATATGGCGCGCGCGCGCGTAGAAAGTGCCGACGTGTCGCGGACATACAAACTGCGACTCTGAAAAAAAACTGGGTCGATGACTAATGACGTTTGCTGCGTCAAAAGCGAGGAATGCATACGTTTTTGGTATTCATAGGTGAACGAGTTACAGGACGGTGTCCCTAAAAACAAAACATTGCGAAGTAGATCAGGGCATACCAGTGCTTCTGTTTTCTTACTAATTAGGTCATAGCTGAAAGAAATTCGACCGAATACACGCTTAAGTGTCTTTTTAAACAGTTACTTTCCGCCACTCTCGCCATTTCCGCCCCCTTATTCTAACTCTAAAAATAGATTTAGAAATTCGTAAGCGCTCCCATGCGTTCTCCTTGTATGTTCACATGTAACGCTACTTCGAATCGTATTCGAGAATCTCGAGTTTACTCAAACGACAGTTCGGGGGAGGGCGGAAAAATGGAGGAAACGCAAAAACCGATCACGTGTGACTCTTTTGAAAGGTTCCGAAAATCCGCTTTTCAATGGATCAGATAATTACTTACCCCTTGGTTGGACTGGAATTGGATCGTAGGTTTTGGCGAAGAACTGACCTGGAAAAAAAAGAAATAAAACAACGTCAAAACTGCACAAGAGACACCTGTTTATATCATTAGTAATTGCATGAATAGAGGATAAAAAAACCCGGAGAAATATATTTTTAATCTCTTGTGAAATTCTATTTGAGAAAAGTAGGGCAACTTCTGATAGAACAAAGTAAAAAAAAAAAAAAGAAAAACTAGAAAGAAGAAAAAAAAAGATCGCCCTGTCACCACCAGGAACAGGCCGACAACCGACCCATTGACAAGACTATCTAAAACTTCTTCCATGCGGAACAAAAATGCTTCCATAAACCTTAATTATAGCTCAATTTTTAACTAAATCACGTAACTGCAAAAAAAAACCTTCTAATTTTTTTTAATACTCTGCACTTTTTAGCGATACTAAAAAAATTGGATATTTTAGAAGTTTACAAGGACATGCAGTAAGAGTGCGTAAGTTCTGGATAATGATTTTTTTTTAAGCAGCTTATTTAATTTATTGCATTTTTTGCAGCCATGTTTCTGATCGCACTGACATTCTTATTTTCAGAAGTGTTACAGTTCTAATTGGCAATCTATCGCTCCCCCGTAACAAATGGAAGATTACGAATTTCCGGTGTAGAGGGTAAATGTAATGAATTCTGAATTATGGAACTCTGAAATCTCTCTCAAACCTTCAATTTCCAGGGAACTTAAGTTACAGTTTACTCGTTTAAATACCCTCGGTTATGGTACTGTTCCATACTTTTCAACAGCTAAAATTCACTTTAAGTTTACGCATTCATCAAGTGGGGCAGGCGTGCGAAACATGTACCACCAGTTAAGAACTGTTCTCGGAACTGTTACATTCCGAGACATTTGTTCGCGTAAAATTTAGGATAACGTCAATTTTCCGCTTTTTATATTCTATTGTTTAGAAGAACGTATAAGAGGGGGGAAAACAAAAAAAAATTTGCGATAACGACGATTTTCCACTTTAAAATTCCTCCCAAGAAAGGGCAGTCAGATCAGGATAGGCAAAGTGGTAGAAAGTGGTTATCAACCAGACCAACGAGTTTCGCCACCTGTGCATGTGGGCCAGTAAGAAGTAAACCAGTTTTCGGAATCGCTTAACCGTCTATCCGAGCAGCTGTATAGTTTATATGAATGGTCAATAATCAGACTTTCTCCTTTCAAAAAAACGTCGTCTCTTCTCCTACTGATAGTAAAAGCCGTGTTGAAAAATAAATCGATTTTTGTTAAAATAACCTGCTTTCGAATGAACAACATGCACCTAACGTTACCACAATTTCCTCGACGAACGACGACTTATTGAAAAATCTGAATTTGCGTGATGTAAACAATCTGAAGAAGAAGTTTTACGAGTAAAATTACGCAAACTAAATTTAAGTTTCCGCTTATAGATCGATTACAATCGATTTACTAAATTCGGATCGATTGTGCAGGATATCTTTCGTTCTTTTTTTTTTCTTTCGTTTTTTAAACGGTGTGTTGGGCAACGAAAAATATTTCAGATTGAATAGCTTTCACGCTCTCTTTACTACTGGGAGTGAAAAACTTCCCCATGCTTTAATTGGAATGAGGATAGTAAAAAATAAATAAAAATACCGTCGTAAACGCCTGTTAACGTTTTATTTTTTTCGTTACTGTGTAATCAACACTTGTACGATTGCATCTTAATCAATAATTGCCATCTTCTCGAAAGAAAAAAAAACTGTGAGGGAAGTATTATGTCACTAACTGCCATTCAGACGTATCGCGTATCGTCGCGACGCGCGTCAAGACGTCTGACGACACTTTTTCTCTAGAAGTAAACAAAGTGCAACAGATAGATTAAGAGAATCTAGAACCATTAATTAAAATCAGATTAATCGCGGCATTACAATGGTTGCTTTGATGACGTTCGTGACGTACGTCATCTCCTTACGCAAGTTATGCAACACCACCAAAGATAAACAACGTCGGCAACTAATTCGTAAGAATCGGACGGATCTCAAGGACGACTTTTCCTGTGCATTTTTAATGGTAAACATCACGTAGTATGCCTCTGTGTGTGTTCTACACTCGATCCAAACCAACGGACTCAAGTCTGACCCAATTTTAATGATCTAGGATGTTGTGACATCGGAAACGAACTGACAGTTCATCAAAGTGAACTATAACCTAGTTTTGATAAAAAAAAAAAGATATAAAAATCACCTCTGCGGCACTCGCAACAGAAATCGTTACTGCTGAACAAATTACTATTTAGCCAATGCGACTTGGTTGTAACGTCCACCATGCTGATTCACTAATTGCTGTACACAGTAGATAGTATTTTTAAACCAGCTGACCTTGATAAAAAGTCAAGTCTAACAGCAACATTAAATATCCAGTTCTGGAAACAATTGAAAGGTGCGGTGTCGACAAAAAAAAATTAAAGAAGAAAAAAACCCTTGCGATGAATTAATTCGATATCATGTTTTTAAATATGCAAAAATATCGCGATACTGAAAAACTTCCTGATCAGTTTTGCACATTTACCGTGCAGCTAATGAACTCGATGAAGGGCACAGCAAGACGATAAAAAAGAGAGATTAAAACTGCAACACTAGCATAGCAAAATTCGATGTTTCGAGTCTTATTACCGAGTCAGCGAACTTAAACGTGATGACAAATTGGGTCAGAGTGTTTGGGACTGTCGCACAGACTTTGGGTGATTGAACTGTCCGTCCTTGAAGGGGGAAAGAGTGATTAATTAAAAAAAATAAATAAGCTCTTCTTAATATTCCTTCTTGGTTTGTAAATAGCGTGATCGTTAATCAAGATTCTGACAGGCAATTCTGCCAGGAAAAAAACAAAAAAACGGGTAACGGTCGATCACGTGAACTTGTGCAGGGTAGTAGTAGCATCACGTGCAGCTGCGAAGAGGGGGAAAGGCTCCCTACCTGGCTACTGGACGGAAATAGCTATGTATCTAAGGCAGTCTCGATACTAGATCTACAAATAGAAACAGAGATATTGGCTTCGGTCCAGGTAACTGTTGTGCGGGCGGAATGGTTAAGAAAAAAATAAATGATAAACTCTTGTAGAACTGTCAGTTTCTACTGACGTGCGGTTTGCTGTTGGGGAAGAAAAGAGAGAAGGAAAAAAAAGAAGCAACCAGTGAGACATCCGTCTAGAATTTAGATGTGATGTAATGTAAGATGTCTTGTGATTAGCCTTGGCCGATTTCGAGTGATACTACGAAGGTCGGAACAGCACCGCTCTTAAATTAGAGAAGATGCTTTTTGTTAAGTTTTTTATGACGTTTTAAAGCGTCGTAAATGTTATTATCGAAGAAAAAAAAACGCGTTTTTCCCCCCTGTTAAATATTGCTAATCGTTATTAACAGCATTAAATAAATGGCGAGAATATACCAAACGCGTTTTTCCCCTGTTAAATATTGCTAATCGTTATTAACAGCATTAAATAAATGGCGAGAATATACCAAGTGTAACCTTGAAGAAGTGAAGACACGAATACCGTATATCTAAGACCTTGTCAGTTCATAAGAAAATGAGTTATGAGCAGTTTAGTGACAGCGAAGGGGGGGAGAGAGAGCAAACCATGCCTATACAACATGCTCATTAGACTTTAGGCTGCGTCACAAGTGATAAGCACGTGATTCCAAGTTCTTAGTGACAGATAAAAAGTCTGATAACAGACGTTAGTCCGACTGAAAAAAAAATAACGGTAGAAGAAAGTTTTTTTTATGTGTGCGATTTCTTTTCATCTCTGCACAAAGTAGACATCGGTGTGCGGGGAAGGAAAAAACACCTGCGCGTGACGTCACCTTGGTGTTCGTCAATCCCCTATTCTTTTCAACTGTAAGACGAATGACACTAAACAGAAAAAAAAGGGCCCAGACGGAAATGGTGACGGAGTTTATCTGTTGCCGGGCACGAATTTCGAGAGGTTTTTTTTTTTTATCTGGGAGGTGATCGAAGTAGTACAAATATTTTTCTAGATATGAAACGCGGTATATACCCGTACGGGGCCTCATACGTCGCTAATGGAAAAAAAAAAACCGAATTAACATTTAAAACTAATCTGGTGGAGGAAAAAAACGTTTCCTAAATCGGCGAGCACTCGATCACCTGGTTTATTTTTAATAACCTCCGATGAACCGTCGTCTAGAGTGAAAGATGTGCAGAAAACAAGTTCAGTGTTCCTGAAAATCGCACGCGTCGCACCTCCGAGCGTTATCGACCTCGTGTGTCACGAGTTGCCTAAGTGCAACCTTTGGGAAATTTGTCATTGGCCTCCTCCCATCGTCCTTCGATTGCGCTTCCTGTCTAAGGGAAAAAAAACTCTTGTGTGTTGTAGACCGAAACGGAGGTAAAACAAAAAAAAAAGGCATTTATAGAATTCGCTGCTGCAGTATTTATCTACTAACGAAAAATCTCACAATCTTGTATCATTTGCGTGATAGAATGGGACGATACGCACGGGATTTGAAGTTTATAATACACCAGCAGGCCATTGACATTGGTGTCGAAGCAGGTGTTGAACTTCCTTTATCGAACCCCTCCACACCGCTACGTTTGGGACAGTGTGCTTTCGCCACATTCATCGTGTCCATTGATATTTTCTTGTATTTTTTTATTCTAAACGCAACGTGTGACCAAAAACTCGATTCTGACAAACACAATTAAAAAAAAAAAAACCAGCGATACGGCAGTTCGAATACGAGGAAAAGGAAAGCAGAACAGAGAATGAACAATTCAAGGTCTTTCTGGGAAAGCATCCAATAAAATTGCCAAAGGGTTTCGGAGAATAATGTCAATAACTGACATTCGAGATTCTTCGTTTCTGTACGCGAAAATAATCGTATTAACTGGAAACGGATTTTGAACTCGTGTAAGGTACACAGTGAGGTAACACGTTACGTCGACAATTGTAATGCAAACATCTTTGACGTCTGTATTAGTGCATAAATACGTGTCAGTGTCCTCAGAAACACGCCATATTATTACCGAAACACCTGCGATACGGGATACCGAAACGCTTTTTTGCTTATTCCGTATCGTGACGTCTCTCGCCACACGAAATTATACTTGACCCAAATACGGACCGGATTTTTGAAAATGTAAAAGCTTCAAACGAAAGGGACTTAAGGTGAATTAAACTCGTTGTAAGATCGTTGTTCGATAACGCTCTCTAATGTTGCGATGCAACATTAAGGAAGTGTGTAGTCAAATGGGGTGGAGGTACAGATAACCCAAGCACTTGTGCCAGTTTTGATCATATAATGATAATTGTGTAAAAAAAAAGGCAAAAAAAATTATATACGTATAAGATACAACAAAACCGGATGTCTGGGCGACTAGGCTCGTTTCTAGATGATGTACCAACGAAGGGGAAAATGTTCTTGCTTGATTGCCCCCCTTTTTAAACCAATTACATACCACAGGGAAGTTTTTACACCAGGAAAACTGAAGAGGGAAAATGAACATCGAGGGTTTAAATTTAGGCGAAGGGGAGGTGAATTCCGGAATTTCACCCCTGTTATAAATCAAGATTTCTACAAATTAATGCTCCATTTAATACCATGAAGAGTATACAGGAACAATTTATCTATATGTCTGTATAGACTTAGCAACAAGCATTTTGCTGATGATGCCAAAAGAATTTAAGTCCATAGCAGTAACTTCTAGGAAGTAGACTGTTTAATTATTGCCATTTCTTAATAATCGGTATAAAAGTTATATTTAGAAGAAATATTTTCAATGAATAGTAAAAGAATTTTTGGCAAGACCAATGCATTCACTTGCTCAGAAACAATGCCAAAGATGGAGCCTAGTTCTGAGCTAAATTTGTCTGTCTAGAGTAGTTACTTTCAGCTGATCTAAGTAAACATGGAAAAAGATTATTCTGATAAAACCTGATATATGAATAATTTCTTATGCAATTTCTTAATCATGCATAATTTTCATAATCACCTATCTAATATGCCCTTAGTGGATTGCTATATTCATTTTTAAAAGATAAATCATTTATAAAAATAGATAAAAACAACAAGCTTAAAAAGAATAAATTTTACTTCCATTTTGTGGACTGTACATTGTCACATTGCTTAACTAAAAGAAATCCACTGAACTGAATCACAGTATCTACTATAAATTTTGAAATCTTGCCAAAATACCATTTCAGAAACAGGGAAATATATTTTAAAATTTTGTAATTTCATTTTGAAGAATTACATAGATAAAGATAAAATTTAAAAGTGAACCTGGATTTCGTGTGAGTGCATTTCAGCCTAAACAGCTAGGTTAATGTCTTATTAGAATTAAGAAATTTTAATTCTAGGAAAATTTACATTAACAGAAACCACATTCACTACAGAAATTTTATTCATCTAAAAATACCAAACATGCACCAGTTTATCCAAGTTACTAATATGCAAATTTGAACTAATATGAAATTTGAACAAAATCAGGAATAAATAATAAACTACTATATTCTCTCTTAAATTTTATACTATAAATTTAAAAATGATAAAGTGGTATATATCTTTTTGCACAAAAAATTGATCCATTTAATACATTTTCCACTAGTCTGTATTGTCATTAGTATCTATCTATTCTATACACACCCCTAACTATAGGAGTCAGCTGATAGCCGTCTGGCTGCAGTCAAGGCTGAATGGAAAGGATTTTATTTCAAATCAGCTAACTGAAAGACAATTATCTAACAACAATCAATTATATCAAAGTGACAACTGCCTTTACTATAATTTGAATTTTTTAAACAGTAGCAAACTTGAGAATTGTACTATCTCATGTTTTCCTTAAAACATTTCACTTTCTGACACTGTTTGTTCTAAAGTCTCAAATTGTTTAATAATTAAAAAAATTATCTGAAATTATTAAAAAATTGTACAAATAGAGATTTAACATAAAGTGTACCAGTTCAAGAATAAAACTGCATTATGAATATTCATTGAAATCTGTTAACTAATTTACAAACTTAACTTTTAAAAACGTGTGCAAAATCGAAGTTCACAAATTTCTCTTTTCTTGATAATGTAATTTTCCATTTCCTATTAGGCCAAAAATTTAATTTTCATTATAGGATAGCCAATAACACAGTTTACAAAACTAGTTCAACAGCTTTAGGCTATGGCACACAATCAATTTTACTATTGCCAACTTCCTGACAAGTATGGTGTGAAAATTGCACAACTTTCATATTCGGCAATACTACCGAACAGATGGATATTACTTAATGTAGACTTTTAAGTAACTTCCTACATCTATACTTTTTCTATATTACATTAAAACAATTTTAAAAAAAAATCAGAAATGAAATGAAAAAATTTTTTAAATCAAAATCAGCCTATTATATTTTATCTATTCAATGACCTCTTAAATTCAATGGCCTTGATTAATTTGTATTATCTAAACCAGTTTCTTTAATAAACAATAACTCTTTGTAATTAAATGAAAACAACTGAATAGAAAAAAAATCAAACTTGCTTTGTGTGCTAGAACAAAATTTGAAGTATTTGCAATTTATCAGTTTAATTTTATGAAATATAACTAACATCTAATGCAAATTCACAATCTAAAGCTGAACAAACTTTGCATGACAAAATATTATTAAGTAACAGAAATTGGAATTCAAAAGGTATTAAATCAATTTTAATTAAACAGATCAAGTTATCTTTGTAATAACGATTTTATTGGGCTTATTAACATTAAACTATGTCACTTAATAAAGTATATTAAACAATCAAATCAAAAGCAATTACAAATGTAACATTAGCGAATCACGGTCAAACAAATTACTTTAATGTAAAAATATCTTCAATTCTAAATATTTGGATGACTACTCAAATTTCATCTATTCACACAAAATACAAAGATTTTAAATGTTTAAACTGAAATAAAATAAAAAAAATATTTTCAATATATTTAAAAATAAAACATCTCTTGATTAATATTAGCTTTTTTCAAATATGCAATAAAAACTATTATTTAAATAAATTGGATTATTTCCAAAACCGTGAATAGACTAAATTATTACACCTGCTTTTTGATGTCCTTAATTTTTTTTTATTGTTATATCCATAACTTGTTTGAAATCACAAATATTAAATTTAAAGTAAAAATCTGTGGTAACATTTCCTTCCTTTCTTCTAAATAAAAGTTTATCAACACAGAGTTTAATGGTGATTTGTTTTGTGATAAACATGCAATAAAATTTTTTTGGACTATAAAAATGGTTAAAGTATTTGATCATTATTTTAAATACAACAAAATATTTTTTAAATTTAATTGAGATAAAGATTTGAACAAATAGATTATGAGAATTCAAAAATCAACTTAACTATCAGCATATGAATCCTAAAAAGGAATGGATATTTCAATATCTAAAAATTATCACAGTATAAAAAGTATCTATATATTAATTTTAGAATTAAAATTTATTAAAATAGAAGTCAAAGTAAAAGAAAAATGAGATTTTGTTTTCTGCAGCAAACTAAAATCAGTAATAACAACCAGGACAAGAACAAGAAAATTTGTATATAATTTTTACATAAAAAAACAAAAAATAAAGCCCCTTAAACAAGTTGTTAAAGGCTCAATAGGTCAGGGTGTGTGCATCTAACACTGCTCGACCATGGCACTGAAAGAGGTGACCTGTTTAGGTTATGTCACCTCTTGGACAGATCAGGTATCCACCAGAAAGGAGGTTAGGTGGACCCTATAGTTAAGAAAATGAAAACTATCAGACACAAAAACCACATAAATCTGTCTAGAGTTAGATGTCTTATCAATTTTATTTTGTTGCCTCTATTGCATTTTAATTAGGGAAAAAATATCAATTCCAAATTATTTAAAATACTTAAATTTTATCAATATAATTTTAAAAATTAAAGCTGTATTTCAAAAATTTTTCTATCTAATCCAATTAATTAAAATACAGAAATGACATCATCATCAAAGAAATCAATCCTTTATATATATATTATTTGTTGCTAAAAATGCATACTGTATTTCTAAAAATTTTCATTTAGTACCAGAAATAGCTATCTCAAATAGAAAAATAAATTTTTTCTTTTAATAGAATATGTTAAAAAACAAACTAAAATAGTTATAAATTTATCTATTACATATAATTGGAATACAACATAAATATTGCTTTAATTTCTTCAAATATTATTTAAAAAGTTTTGATTTTATGTACAGGTAGTCCTCCGGTTGTAATTTTATTGACTTGCAATCACTCATACTAATATAGAATGTACTGGTGATGAGATTAGTAAATTCTGTGAGTGGTCAATACAATTCATATGCATGCAACTCCATGCATAATGGTCTGATATATCAAAATTATATTTTTTGTGTCTGGTTCTTGTAGTTGTGTTTGTTAAGTATATTACAATGTATAGTGTCCTAATAAAGATTGGTAGTGGGAAATCCATAAATTTAGGATATTTCCAACTTATGATCTCAGATTAGAACTGAATTTTGCCATAAATCAACATCTATAATTTAGCAAAGAACACATTCCAATTTTCCAAACTAAGTATCATTTAATAAATGTAAAAATTATACCATAAACGCACTATATTAATTTTTTCATTTAAAATTAAACTGAAATTTAGAACTAGGTCCATAACTAGGATATAATACAACAACTTTATTACTTTATTTAGGACTTTTTGTTAATCAAAAGTATTTTCAGGTAACAACTAACTTCAGTTGATTACAAACTGGTAATATTGATAAGATATTTTTGCTTGATTTTATCAAAAAATAATTTAAGTGAATAAATTACTTAAGCTTAGTAAGCTAGTAAGTGATGATGTATAAAATAAATTTTTCTAAAACCTCAACTTTATACTGACAAATATATTCAGATTTAATTGTAAATTCTATTCTTGAAAAATTTAAGTATTTATTTAGCCATAATTCACATAGAAATTCAAAATATATTTAATGAATACAAATAAATTTAGTTTAGTTATAAATTTATATATATATAAATAAATGCAGATATAATCAACAATATTTATTAAAACATTCATCTATATAACAAGAAATAACTAATACTTAAACATAGAATAAAAATAAACTTTATTTAAAAAAAAATTTTTTTTTAACTCAAGCTAGATTCATATCAGGAAACAGAAAAGGAATTTGGAATATGTATTTCAAATTACTTTTCTGTTTCCTGATGATGAATCTAGTTTGAGTTAAGAATTCTTGAAACATATTTAAGTGTTAATTATTTCTTTTTAAAACGGACATAGGATAGATTTCTATAATATCAACTGTGACACAAATTCCTATCAGATTAATTCCAAATATTATTATTGGGGATTAGTTTATTATTATGATAAATTGTTTCTATCTGACATATTTATCTATTTTAGAATATAATGCTGTATATTAAATTATCCATACTAGCATTTCTCAAATTTTATAGTTTTAAAACTGGTTTTTCAGCACTTTTTCTTTGGAGCCAAAAATAATCACACATATATTATATAAAAACTTCAATAAAAAATTATATATAAATATTCATTCTATTTACATTACAATAGTTTATAAAGCTAAATTTAATATTTTTTAAATTTATTATTTTATATATTATGTATTAATATTTTAAATGCATAAAGGATGGGATGGATAAAGGATATGCAATTATTTAACTGTTTTTTCAGGATTGGCATTTTTTTCTAAGGACTATCATCAGGCTGCATTACTCACATTGAATAATAAAAATCTAAATTCTACAAGCATATACTAATTTCTGTTTTATATAATGGCATTATCAATTATATAACAAACTTAAGAACTTAAAGATTTGTTTTTTTTTTTTTAAATCAAATTGTCTCAAAATTATTCTTTATAATTAACTGGAATGACCTATTCATGACTTCAAAACTTATTTCTGAAGAGAGAATGGAATCATGGTTAGATTCATTTTATTCAAAGGCAAAAGTTGTTCTTTACATAAAGAGTCATTAATGCACGAATATTAACAACTTAATATATGTAAATATTTAAGCAATTACATTTCAAATAGAATTATAAATAATTCAGAAAACTATATAGAAACATAGGTTTCTGAATTTTTTTGTTTATAATTCTGTTTGAAATGCAATTGCTTAAATATTCACATATATTAAGTATTAATTAATATTTAATTATATATATTAATTGATAAAAATTTTTATAAAATCAAGGATATAGTGCCAAGTTAAGTGATCTTGATTATTTAAGAATTTTTTAAATAAAAAATTTTTGTTGTTTAAAAATAACTTTTTAATATATATTAAAAATGAATTTATATGCATATTGTTCCTGTTTATTCAAATAATTTGATCATATTTAACAAGAATGAATATTTATCTGTCTTCTCTAGTTTCATTTGTAAGGATAAGATTATTCTGTAGATAATTCTTAAGGTCAAATATCCATTATCATCTTAACAATTATTTTGTTTTTTGCTAATTGTTTAATTCTTATATATAACTAATTCAATTTAATCTATTCACTATCTGAATTACTTATGTTCAGTTTTTTAGTTTGTGCATTAGTATATTAATATACATGAGTTATGCAAAATTTCTGCAAGCAACAATTATTTGATACTGTATTTAAACTGAAACAAAAATCAATTTAAAATTTATTGGGATGATCATCAAGATATTTCTTGAATTATGAACAAAAAATTAAATCAGTCGAAAAATTGTTTATATTGTAATGTTATAAAATATTGCAAATCATGCATTCAATAAATTATGAAATATTAAATTTATGAGAAAACTAGTATAAATTTTAAGTATTTCAATTATTAAACAATGAGAAATAATATATTAATCATCATCTGCAAACTGACAATATTAGTTTTATTTATCAGAAGAATTTGTATCAAAATCCAATTTTTAAAAAATTCACTAAAAATATCTAAAATCAAATGATGTTAATGCTAATTTATAAACTAAGTAACACGAACAAATTATACAATATATCGAAATTAAACAAATAGTGATTCATATTTTCCGAAAATAGAAATAATAATTATTTTTGAAAATTAAAACTTAGCCTGAAATGATGTTACCATATTGATATTACATTTCCTATATTTACAGATAAGTCTAACAATAAAATCAACTCAATTTAATTGTATTTCTTGCAAAACCTCATTAACATGTGAAAAATATTGCTATACATTTCTTATGAATTAATTATAGGATTGTAAATTTACAACTGCCTCTAAAATAAAATAAATACTTTTGCCCATTTCTAGTCAATGAATGACTACTACAAAACAACTTTAGCCTGCATCCATCCCATCCTTTATAAGGCTTTACATCTCACTTTATCATCAAAATGATGTTCCTGACATTCTTAGAATAATGATTATTTAAGGAATGTCAAGAACCCATCTTAAATGACAGAAATTAATTACTTTCCTATAAATAAGTAAAGTTATTTTAGATCTTTTTCTGTAAGGTTCACTAAGTTTATAAAATAATATCTGAAGCATTACTCTATGAAATACCTTTCAATATTAACTTCACTTCTAAGCTACAATTATAGAATTGCTTAATAAAAATAACAGATTTTAAATTATTTATAAATATAAAAAAATATGCAACTTAAGTGAATTTAAAAAAAGAAAAAACGATTCAAATTATAAAAATATTTATGATATGCACAGCCTACACTACAATTTTATTAAATAATTATTTAAAATATATATTTAATTTAAATTTGTGACCACAACTCAAACTTTATTATCTGCAATTAAAATTTATCTGTAATAACTTATTAGCATTTTCTAATTTAATTAGTATATTATTATTATTATTATTATATTAGCATATTAAATTTAAATAATTACATTTTACTGATATTTTAATAACTAAAGAAATTTAATGTTCAATTTTATGCTACTGATGTATTCTTATTAAATACAATAATGATATTTAATAAGTTGGGAACTATATATTGGGAACTATAAACAGTTTAATAATTAAAAATTAAACTAAATGAAACAATATTGTGAAATATACAATCTGAATATAAGCATGTTAGATATATTGGGAACTATAGCCTACATTTGTACTGTATTTACAAAATTAAAGATCAAAACAATAGTCAAGATAGTATTACAAAAATCTCATACAAGTGTTAATCATCATTTATTTTGTTGCATTTGTCCATATTTTATTTACTTAAATTCATTAGATAAATAAAACAATCAATCATCTATATGTATATGGATCAAGGTACCAAATAAGAAACCTATTGTGATATGTGAGAATATGTAAACTATTTCCTGAAAGTAAAAATTTTAACAGCCAATTGATTTTATCTTATAGAATTGCTACAAGATTTGATTATTTATTAACATCTAAAAATATCTTGTAAAGTTTTTATTAAATTATTCTCAAACAAGTTAATCTTATGCTGAATTATTATTATAATAATTAAAACTGAAATACTATCAATCATTATAAAATGATGAACATGTTATTTTAATCAAAAATTTGAAATACATGCGATGAATTTTATAGTTTAAATTTAGCAATCTTATCAGATTATATTTGTGCCAAAAATTTATTATATTACTTAATAATAATGTTTTACATAAATTAATATTTTATTTAAAGTGATTATTCTAAAGTAAGTACTATTTTTTATTTAAAACTACTGTACAGGCCTACTAAAATTTAGTGGTCAATTAACTAAATTTTTATTTGTTAAAATTTATCATACTATCATATCACTCGTTTTAACTAAGCAGTTCTCAAAGAAAATAAAATTTTCAATTACACAGAAAATTATTTATAGGGCAGCTAATAAAAAAATTTCAATTTTCAATTTTTCCTCATTCAACAGGTTGAATGTTAAGTAATGAATCTCATCAATACCACAGCAATGAAAATTTTATTTTAAAAAATTCCTTTAAATCATAAAATTGAGCAAGTGAATGTATTTCAGCAGAAAAGTTGTCATCAACACCTGCCAATGCTATAATAAATTTTTTATTTTTTTTTTATATTAAACAATTTGACTTGTAAACAATTTTCAGTTTTGAACTCTGTTCATAAGTAAAAATGGTCATGAAGTCGTAAATGCCCAAAATTTATGGATTTCTCACTATTAATGTTTATTATTAAGGCAGTATAAATTATCTTAACAAAACAAAGAACACAAAATTACAAGAACATGATGCAAAAAAAGTACACTTCCCATATCCACATCATTGAATCAGAGACTCAAATCCACTGAATTGCATCACTATAGTCTGTCTCAAGATAACCTGACAGCCAAACCACCAAAGGAAACACTGTATTCATAAGTGGTCTTTAAGGCATTCATTCCGTTAAAAAAATAGTAAGATTTTGTTGAAAATATTAAATAAAATAAATAAAAATTTATTGAAAGATATAACGTAAAATGAAAAAAAAAAATAATAATAATAATAAAATATTCGTTCGTTTCTAAAGCAAACAATAAAGTTTGTGAACATGTCGGTTAAAGAATCACAAGATCCCTTCATCAGTTGTATACATCAATAAAGCAGATAACTCTGAAACGTTGAAAGAATAGTAGAGATCCCACAAAGGAATACTACAGCACGATGTTAGGCATTGCCATGAGCAAAGAATATAGATTATCACCTTCAATTCATTCACGTTCAAAACTTAAGAGACCCACAGGATATACAAATTTTCCCATGCGATTCGTAATGTTAACAATATAATTATTTTTCGTTGCCTGATCCATTTGATCCTAGCAACGATGCTCATGACTCTCAAGAGACTGACTATTCTCATAATTAGACTTGGCGTTCGGTAATTAATTGGTTGTTAACTAGCAGAATATCTCTGTTAAAGAATTTTCCATGTTTATGCAATGACACTTCACTCTCACACACTGGTGAATTTTTTTTTCATAAATTATTAATAATTCTATAAAAAGTATGAATTCCTACTTAGTGAATTTCCACTTGAGGAAATTTCTTAAAACTTACTAACATCAATTTCTGAATTTGACGTTTCTTGATTGATTTATTTAAAATTTAACAGTATGTAAAGTAGTATATCCGAAGCCTGTTATAATTAAAAGCATTAATAGAATTTAATTTACTTTGTGTGCTTATGATTTATTATATTAATGAAAGAAAAACAACACATCAAAATCATTAAAGCAGTTTAGTTACGCTATTCAAATATTACACGTGACTCTGCATGTACGATAACCAGTTAGCGTGTAACTATAATTAATTGTAGATACGGATGCAAATATGAAAATTTATAATTATTACGATCATATTTACCTACACGTCACATTTCGTGAGTATTATGTGTGTGTCTAACTAGACGAAAGAATCACCTGTTCGAAGATTTTATACAGTCTTATTCCCATAAACACTTTTAGACAAATCAGATGGAATAATGATTACCATCCCGATTAGATAAGTACCTATATAATGATTATCTTTTCAGCACTTGCTCTTGCCAAATGATGATTAATTCTGTGTTAAGGAATTTGATGTCGGAACCGCCCATGCATAGAACGCTAACACCTGCCTCTATGTAATTAAATTTTATCCTTGTCTTTATTTCCTATATAGGAAAATTGGGTATGCAATGATTAATCGACCAGACTGGAAACCACATCACCTAACCATTTATTACATTTTACCTGACGGTGATTGTAGTTGGTGGATTACGTCATTCATTCGATGAAGGAATTTCATTAAGAATATTACGGTTTATTCTTCATTTATAATTCATATATTACGGACATAATACGGCATTTTATCTGTTTCCACTTGTACGTCTGAGTTACGATCGTATCGCGATTATAAATTTAGTAGATTGGTTGTAAATAAAAAAATCGCGAAGCTTTTACGCTGTAATTTTATGAAGTTTTAATCGTAAATATGCCGTTATGATAAATATAAATGCTGGTGGTAAGAAAATTTTAAAGATTTTCCAACATGTAAGCATTTTAAAACGAGATAACCACACGTAAAATTTACATTATTTATTAAATGTTAAAATAATGTTCACCATTTTATATTCCCCTTTGATCACGCACAATGTTATTTTTTATTATTTTAATCAAAATTTTTAAAAATTTTCATAAACATAAGGAGAAAAAATTAAATATTATGCG
Organism: Olivierus martensii; assembly: GCA_000484575.1. NCBI lineage: Eukaryota > Metazoa > Arthropoda > Arachnida > Scorpiones > Buthidae > Olivierus > Olivierus martensii. The sequence goes on from AYEL01084582.1 coordinate 19,582, forward strand.
TTACATCCAGAAAACTAACGTGATTTTGTGCATAAGCATCAGTTTTATGATGGAAATATTTACTTAGCATTCTTATAATTTTTGTAATAATAATATTACTATTATGGTTCAAAATTATCAAGAACTGTTGGTAATATTTAAAAAAAAAATACATTAATTTAACACTTGTTACATCATCATCAGTATATATCTTCGATAACAACACCGGTGTTTAATTCTACTTACAGTATTAATATATAATTTCAATTGGAATTATTAATAAACAAATTCAACAACAACATCACTAATGCATTATACTGCTTTAATATCACCAATATTTTAATTTACTTTTTTTTAATGCGACGAAATAAAATGGTAATAAAAATCAAACCATAAAACGTTACAAGAATTAAGATTTTTATCTGTGTTTTGTACGCTTCAAAATGTTAATTAACTAACTTGTTTTCTATTTTTTTTTTCCTTTAAAGAATTAATGCTTAAGTAAACTTAATTAAGGAAAATTTTTTAACACTCTCTTTAACCATCTTGTTATATAAATATATATATATATATAAAATAAATTAACCAAACGTAATGTTAGAAATGATAAAAAAAATACTACTTTATATTTTTCTTAGGTGATTTTTTTAAAATATAAATAAAAAAGTGCATTTTTTAACATTAAAAAATCGATTTAACTGAATAAATATGCTGTTCGGTTATAAAAGACAAAATTAATTAAATTTTTAAGTAAAAATAATGTAAATTTTTAAAAGACTATAAGGAAAAGAGAGAGAGAGATAAGAAAAAAATCTTTTAAAAACTTTGCTCTTTTTTTTTTCGTTAAGTTAAAGACAAAAATATATAATAATAATATTTTACAGGCGAAAAATCTTAGAATATAATTTCAAATCTCATTTTAGTTTAGCTTGAAAATTTACGAGTTTTGTCAAATGAAATGAATTTGACGCGGTTGATGACTTTAATGCAGCGCAAATGTACGCTCAGATAACCTAACGATGTCTCTGATCATTTCCCTGATGACGTTCAGCGCTACTTTTTATTATTAGAGCCATTCTAAGTATTCCATTTTGGAACATTAATGTTCTTTTTCCTAATAACAAAGCATTTTAATTAATACTTTCATTCTTGATGATAAAAATATAACATTTAAATATACACACGTATAAAAACTCATGAATATAAATACAAACACAAATACAGGAAAAAATACAACACAAAACGAAAAAACATACACACAAAATGTAGACGCTACTCAATACATAAATACTTACATAAGATGCAAACAAATACAAATCACGAGATATTGATAAATATACGCGCAGAAATACACACGCAAGATACAATCATTCATAGAAAACACAGACACACATAAACACAAATATATATACTAGATACAATCATTCACAAACACACATAAACACAAATATATACACAAGATACAATCGTTCACAGATGTACAACAAACACAAATACACGCACAAGATACAATCATTCAGAGAGACACATAAACACAAATATATACACAAGATACAATCGTTCATAGACACACACAAACACAAATATACGTACAAAATACAGTCATTCACAGAAAATAGAGACACCCATAAACACATATAAACACCCAAGATACAATCATTCGCAGAAAACAGACATACAAAAAGACAAATAAACATCCAAGATACAATCATTCACAAACACAAATACACACACAAGACACAAATCTCCCCTGTGAGTAAGGTGTTAGAATATGCCCACCGTCCAACTCCGCGCATCATAAAAGGTTACTAAAGGGGTCATCTCGTACCATTCAGTGGTTGTCGCGTCCGTCACTGGGGTCTCATTCGCCACCGTCCAACTCCGCGCGTCGTAAAAGGTGACTAAAGGGGTCATCTCGTACCATTCAGTGGTTGTCGCGTCCGTCACTGGGGTCTCATTCGCGAGTCCCTATACGGAACCGGGACTGCTGGCGGTGCCCAAATCCGTCACTAGGGTCAGCGATGGGACCCATACGGATACCGGACCACCCGGTATGTAAGCCCGCCTCGTACCATGTTTCGTACCAATCTCATCATCGGAGGAAAAAGCTACTGCTAAAACCTCCATATTATCAGTAGAGAAGAAGAAGAAGATACAAATCATTCACAGAAAACACAGACACACATAATCATAAATATACAAACAAGATACAATCATTCACAGAAAACAAACACTTATAAAAATACAGATAGAACACAGTTACTCACGGTAAACAGAAACACATACAAGACACACAAAACACAGGCAGAAGTTTTTGTGTGTGTTTATCTCTATTAGAAGTATTATAAAAAATTTCTATTTCTCATTATTTTTAAATTACAGTATTTTTTTATATCTAAGAAATGTTTCATCATTTTTAACGGTCGAAGAAGTTCATCTAAAGCATTAGTTATGAAACTAAATAAATGATTCATTTTTTAAAGTAGAAGAAAGTACAATAAATTTCTCCGCTTTTCAAATATTCGCTGAATAATGGAAGAATACTAGTATAAATCTATATATATACATTTTAAATAACTAACAAAATTATACTTTACCAAAGCGAGAATTCGAATACTGTTTTCCTTAACGAGTCCTTTATCGCATTGCGAAGTTGTTCTTGTTATTTCTAGCATTGATAATCATTTATCATCAAAAATTAGGTGTTCGTACGTAGCATAACGACAAGTAAATTGACCAATGTTGTTGCTTTGTTGAAGTATTTCAGGTGATAAGAGAGTAGTTTACTTTACTGAAACATTATTATTATGAAGTGAAGTATTGCTTCTAAGAATAGGAAACTAATAAATTATATGGTTTATATAATGATTAATGAAATTAAGAAGTCCGCATTTATTTACTTTTATATTAAGATATCAGTTATCAAATCTTTATGAAATCATATAAAATTATCTCTTAATGATACTGGTATTTTTAAAATGATGCCTTTTATTTGATAGTATTTTTTTAATTTTAGGAGAGAAATGTCAAAATTAATTATCACGTATGCAATTTATTAAATTCCTGGTGAATTTAATTAATTTTTATTATAATAATTTATGTCTGATGTAATTACACTCTCCAGTTTACCAAAATTTTTTTTTTTATAATTAGTATTTTCTTTTTTTTTTTAGAGCAAGAAAAAAATGACTTCTAAAAATTTTTATAATGTTTAAACATAAAATTTCATATTTTAAGAAGAGAAAATTCGAGTAAAATTTTTGTGGTATATATTATTAAAATTTTAAAGGATACAGTATGCTTCCATATGCTTGTCTAGAAGAAAAATAAAAATTCTAGTTACTCAGAGTACATAAAATCAGTTAAAGTACACATCGTACACCGAAAAAAAAATTGTTTTTGCCATTTTTAGAGTAGAAAGATTTCACTTTTTTTTTTTTTTTTTTTTAAAATTGTTTTTGCCATTTTTAGAGTAGAAAGATTTCACTTCTTTTTTTTTTTTTTGCTTCCCACAAAATTACTCGAAATCTTTTTACTTGATTATTTTCCACTAAATTTAAAACACTTCTTGATATTACATACGAAGCTATATATATAATAGAACGATTGAGAGATAAATGAAAGAAAGATTGCAGTGAGGACTTTATAGAATTATCTTCACTGTGATGAACAATTGGTGGCTGAACTATATATACTTTTTAAATAAATAATAGAAAAGCAGTATCTACAAATTAACTTGTTACATCTTCAGATGTTCCTGTCTAAATGGAATTGTTTAAGCCCTTAATGTATGACTTCTATTAAAATTCTGTGCTGATATGGACAGGAAATAATGATCTGTAGCGAAATTGGTCTTCTCGTTTCGGGCAACATCCTTTCGACATCACGCTAACAAGTCGTGTCGTTGTTCTTGATATTACCTATCAATGTTAGTCCAGGTAATTGGAGTGCATTAGTGTTGCTGAAATGAACGTTGCTTCAGGCCACAATTGACAGCATCTTCGATCTTTCGGACTATCCAGTAAATCAAAGTTATAGTTTTTTCCCCCTTGAGATAAAAAATATGTTGTCCGAATAATTTCGTTCTCGTAGGAACAATATTGATCTCCTTTTTATACAATTTTAAAAGTCCAAATATCATTTTAAATTCTAGAAAAGTAAATTAACGATAAAACATTCTTATTTTTAGCAATATTGATCTCCTTTTAACCATATTTTTTATACAATTTTAAACGTCCAAATATCATTTTAAATTCTAGAAAAGTAAATTAACGATAAAACATTCTTATTTTTAAAATTTCGTAAGGTCTCGTTCGATTTAAATTATGCCATGTTTGTTCCTGATTGAAGTAATTTGTTGACAATTTTTTTTTTTTTTTCTTTTCCGTAAATAAAATTGCTATTAAAGACTTTAAAAATAAATTCTGCTTAATCTTAAAAATGTGATTGCTTTAATATAAATTAACAGAATAGGATAAACTACGTATTTTTCTCTGCTATTAAAGACTTTAAAAATAAATTCTGCTTAACCTTAAAAATGTGATTGCTTTAATATAAATTAACAGAATAGGATAAACTACGTATTTTTCTTACTTTTAGTGGATTAAAGCAACAGCAATTTAATGACACTTTCATTACAGAAAGTTGAGTTTCTCTTTTTTTATTTTTTATTTTATCTTTAATTGTTACGTCAAACTATATCGTTTTCTTTAAATTGTTACGTCGAAATATATCGTTTTCATTAAATTGATCCGTTCATTAATCAATTTCAGAAATCTCTCTTCTGATTGGTGGAGTTTTTATTATTCTGCTTTATAATAATGCATTCAAAAAATACTCGTTACAACAATAGAATATTAATTTAATTACAATAAAAAATATATTAAAAAAAATTTTAATTAATTGGCAAAGTATATACAGTATAATATTAATCGTTTCATACTTTGCCTAAAAACGCCGGCCACGTGGAAAAGCTTCGGCTTACCACCCTGGAGGACCCGGGTTCAAATCCGGGTCCCACACCTCCAATTTTTCAGGAGGGGTCCGGGCCCGGCCTGTTGAACCCCATCCTTCAACCATCCGGTTGACCC
>AYEL01084583.1:0-141220 GCA_000484575.1 Olivierus martensii
GGAAAAAAACAGTATTTTAAAACACCTAGCTCGAGTTACTTATCAAATCGCAAAATTGTAGTCGGTAGAAGAACAAGTTAGGACAAGCACGGCAGCGCCAACTGCTGTTTTTTTGCCCTTTTGATTCTATATGTCAGTGAGAGTGTTTCTAATTTATACTTTCTGATAGGAATTAGGCCCTAACTATAATTTTTATTTTTGGACTTTTGGCCAGCTTTTTCTGTGTTTTGCCCCACTGTGCGCCGGTTTAATAACTTTTTCGTAAAGGTGAAGAAAATAAATATTCACCAGGAATATCGGTTTCAACTATATAATTCTCGCTTTTTTTTTCTCGAAATAGGTAGCGACGAAATGCTTAAAAATAGTTATATTATAATAAAATATTTGTATAACTTGTATTCTTTAATATTTTTTACACGTTAAATACGCTTAAACTGAACAATTAATAATTGTCAATAAGTTAATGGCCGCTAGAGACGCTTCTGTGTTTTGTGTATTTATTATTATTATATTTGCATTTTTCGATGGCAACGAAAGCGTTGTTACGGCGCTTTAATTCTAACTTTTCTGTTCCATAACTGAATCCCGAGCGACTCGAAATTTTGACCAAATATTGGCCGTATTTTAATAACGTAGCTCCATAGAAGTTTCGTTTCAAACCCGACGTAACTCGTAATGTTAATAACAATTACGGGATTATGGAGAAAGAAGAAAAAAAGCAATTCCGTCTGTTATAAGGAATTTTTAACTCTATCGAACGAGAAGAAAAAATACGTATACATCGCTTAAAACAAAATATATTTTTATTTTCGTTTCGTACGGATTTTTGTTTTACGAAGAAAATAAATCATTTTCCCGTATGCAGATCTGTATAAACTGGTTTCTCTCGAACTGCTAGAAATTTTTGCCAACAAAACAACTCTGGTTTCTGTCTGGCTCTTCGAGTGACGGATAATTATCGATATTTTTATTAATTATAAGTAATATATATATATATATATATAGATGACGTTTAGGCTATAACAGTTTTTTGGCCGGATGCGATTTTCTTCCGTTACAGTTCCGTCCGTCTAGATTCGTTAACAGGGAAACTACGCGTAACACCGAGTCGACAATTCTCTAACGGTGTAATAGGTTAGAATTTGTTTCCGCCGAATGAGTAACATTCGAAATTTGAACACAGTTTGCATAAACAATAGCGTTTACTAGCCAACTTTTCCTCTTTTTTGTCGTAATAATATTTTAGTAAAGTCTGTTTTAATATCCGAACTTTGATACGGGAGAAACGGAACAGAGAGAATCATTACGGGTCGATAATCGTCCTTCGGCGGTTACTAAACGATTTTATGGCGAATAAATTATACTCGTTTATATATATATGGGAATTTTAAGAGGGCGCTGATGAAAAATTTTCACTTTTGTTCGCAGATAACGATTCGACAGTCGGCGTAACTGGCCCAGAGCCACCAAATGCCACGGGTAAGTTCTCGGTAGTATAAAAAAAAAAACGAAAATTCTCGCAACTCGGTATGTTTAAAATTCGAAATGGGTTAAATAGGGCCGACGACGGCATTTAATTACGCAACTTTTATATAGATAGGCGCACCGATCGGTGGCTACACTTAGCGACTGGACAGATACACTTATGGAGGAAACTCGGCCGGTATCTTTAGATAAAATTAAAAAGAAATATGGGTCAAACCAGCGACGGCTAATTAACAGTTGGATCCACCAAATTCCAAGAGTTAGCGACATAAATGGAAAAGCCCAGCGTAGGGAAAAATTAGCTGGGATAAGGCCGGAGAAATATGGACCGTGTAGGCGGGGGGGTAGAATTTACCAAATGGGTCCGGAACGGCCCATCTAATTATTTGGGGCTGGAAGCGGAAAAGCTGGGGTAATAACCGAGAAAATGTAGATCCGGTCCGGGATCTACTCTCCCAGCATAAAAAATATACAGAAATTTTCTGTCGATTTGGCGCGACTATTCCTAGGATAATAGTAATTAGCTATTATGGTTGGAACGGTGGACGCCATTAAATCGGTCTTAGAAGGAAGTTAAATGTGGGAAGGGCTAAACCGCCTGGTAAGAAGAGTTTTTAAACCCGGATAGGGTTCGAATGTCCAGGCGGATTTCCTCCGACGGATGGATGCCCATTTCTTTATTTAGTCGAATGTTTTCGGCCGCTAAATGCAGGAATGTGGTGGGTCCGTTGACTAAACGGAGTAATTTTAAGTCGGAAAGAACAAATTTGACTGTTAGTTTTCGGTGGGGTTAGAGACCGTCCACCTTTTTTAGGCGGCACGGCAGTTACTGGGACAAACGCCCCGGCGCAAGTTCAATGTCCCGTCGACACAGTCAGCGCCCGTCTATATGACGTCTGGCTCCACTCGTTACCAAAATTAACAGGCAGACGGTGACTTTCTTCTCGCTTTTGCAGATTGTACCTTCGGCAATCTCACCTACGAGTTGGAGGAAAGATGGAGACCCGACCTCGGCCCGCCTTTCGGAGTGCTCTACTGCGTCCGATGCGAGTGCACGGCGGTGAGTATACCTTTCCTTTTTTGGCCCCCGTAAAATTATTAACAATGTTTGGAATGTTTTGGCAGAAAGTTGGATGGCGGATTATCCACCTAACTCGGTGGCTCTTTTGTTGGCCTACGTGACTCTCGCCTAGCTTAACGCATTAACGCCTCGATTCGATTGTTTACCGTCCCACCCACTTCCTACCTCCCGAGCGGTCTGGAATTGGTCGACTGGCACCGTTTAGTCCTACTAGACCCGCTGCTAAAACCCACCTTTTTAATTACCTCCGCTAGTCCGACTATCCGGCTTTGGGCCGTCCATAGTCTCCCAGTTGGAACGGACCCGTGTCCAAACATTCCTTCCCGGCCGAGCTGTGGTCAGAAATTGGCACGGCACCGGATCCGGGTACTCGTCTGTGTTTTTGTGATACTAGTAGTACGGTCCGTTTGGAAAATATGGCGGATAAAAGTGGTTTAGCGGGCCAGTCGGTCATTTCGGAACTAGGACTCGATCCGCTTTACCCGCCGGGGCCGGATACCGGCCAGGATCGATAAAATTTTCCTATTTCAGTTGGTAACTTTTGTCATTTTGTGCTCTAGGTACGCAAGAAGAAACGAGTTACAGCCAAAGTCAGGTGTCGCAACATTAAGTACGACTGTCCCAAACTGACCTGTCACCATCCGGTCCTCCTACCTGCCAAGTGCTGCAAAACCTGTCCGGGACAAGGTGAGCCGTATCCTCGTGTTTTACTCGACGGTGGGCACCGTGGTCCGACGTCCGAATGACGAACGGAAGAGTAAGGATAACCGCCTCAATTTTTTTATCCCATATTCCATCTTTTACCGCGCCATTTTAAGCCAAAGTTTCGTCCCCGGAGATGACGCGGCGCCGACTAAGCGAAACCAGCTGACAATTCCGCTCTGTCCGCCATCCACGGTCGATGAACTTAAAGAATAGTTCATCCTACTTCCGGTTTTCGAGGTCGCGGGGGACCGAAAATATCGAAGGCCCCATTGGAGGAAATTGGTAACCGCGGCACCCACCGTATCTATACGGAATCGGTCCGGGTATCGACAGTCGGCCATTATCCGACGGACGCCAGACCGAGTACCTCGGGCTTAACGGACCAGCGCCATCGGGTCCCAGAAACGCGCTACCGCGGGTCCCCTTCCGTTCGAATGCCACTTCCCGGTCGGAAAGTGGTCGAGGCAGAATGGCGCTCGCCGGGCTTAAAGCCGGGCCCGGGCGGAAGTAGCGCCTCTAGACGGAGAAAATGGGAATTTAAGAGGCCGAGTGGGAGGGCTACTTACCGGCCTACCCATAAATACCAGCGACAAATTATTATTATTTTCGCTTTAATTAAATATAATTATTCGAATTTCGAACTGGTTAATTATCCGAAATTGGACAACTGTTCCGGATATTAATTACTCTCCCCACGGTGCCTACCACTAGTTAACGTAAGTTTCTCCCGTGTGACGAAACACGCGTATTTTTAAGTCCGACACCGGAATTCGGCATAGTTTTTTATCCACGGGCCCGGTGGTTCTCCACCTATATTTCGAATGGGACCCCAGAAAAATCGGCACGGATTAGTGGCACACTATCTTCCACCGCCAATTAGTGAAATTATCCGCGTGGTCCACCAGAGGTTTTATGGGGAAAACTGGGCCTACCTTAAAGAGTTACCCAAGAAATCCTCTGGCCAACCGACGGCTAAAGTAGGAGGTGGTACAAAATGGTGGAAAATACATCGGTAGGTTATCGACACCCGTTTCCCTAACTAAATGGCAGGAGAAGACTAGAAAGAATATTGGAAAGTACAACCATCGCCCCCTTTTACTCGACTATCGACTGGGTAACGGGCCGTCTCGGCACCAAACGCGGTTTATCCGCGTAGACATCGATAATTGTGTCCGGAATTACGCGGGCACGGGGTGTTTTTTTAACGGACCCCATTAAAACGACCCGTGTAATTTCGGGACTCTGGTCTTCTTTCTCGGCGGGCCTCACCGAAAGTATCCATCGCGCGCCAGACCCGAAAATCTTTCGCGCGTGTTCGGTCCATAAACATTCTTAAAAATGCTTAAGAACTTTTAGAAAGTCGCCTTTCCGGCACCGAGGAACGCTTAATCTTAATTTTCGAATCCTTTTCAGATTACGGAGATTTGGAAGAAGACCTAGCGTCGAAGAAATTCGAGGACGAAGAGGAAGATACGATTAAAGGTAAGAAACGTAGTTACGTAACTTTAGTGGAACGACGACGACTACGTTTCGCACGCCCCCGGTCTTTTCCTACCGTTACCTAATTACCCTTTCAATTATTTTCCAGTGGCGAGGTGTAGGTGGAAACGGAGCGCGTGTGGGACGACTTTCGGAAGCGGGTCGATTCGGCCGGAAGGAAAGGATCGGCGCCTAAATTAATATCCCCACCCACTGGACTAGCGGTCGAAACCTATCTGCAGGGGCGGTGGCGGACCGGACGGGTACGACTACCGACAACTTTTCGTCCGAGACCACCGACCCGCGGCGCCTACCACCCTAACCCGACTAGAATTTCTTTGGACGCCATTTCCTAATCTACACCACCACTATAGTCTGTTTCGAGATGACCCGACAGCCGAACCACCGAAGGAAACACTGTATTCATACACGATTTGTAAATAACAATAATATTTCGTTAAATTTTGTCACGTGATTTTAAAATATATGTTTTTAACTCGTCTCAAAAATTTAATATTTCGATATTTTATTTCCCAAAACAACAAATTATGATAGTATATCAATTTTACTACTAAGGACTATTTTCTTTTGTGTAGAAATACCCACAACGATGGTAGCGATTTACTGTCAGGTTATCTCGAAATTAGATAATATTTAAATGAAGGATAGAGAGAAAATGACCATCTATGCCCGATTAATCGGTAGAACCGCGTCGATGGAATTAAACTTATGTACGTGTGTGTGTGTTGGGCGGGAGGAGGAAAAACGGAAAGTTTCAAATTTTGCCCGGGCCGACTCGGTGGCGCCATCGTCCGGAACCGAATCGAAAGGGAATACAATATTTAATGGAGGGGCGTGGATTCGAGTTCAAGGTTGGTCCGCCAGCTACGGTTATTTTTTTCTTCAGTCCCGGCGCCTAGACTATAGATAATATTTAAATGAAGGATAGAGAGAAAATGACCATCTATGCCCGATTAATCGGTAGAACCGCGTCGATGGAATTAAACTTATGTACGTGTGTGTGTGTTGGGCGGGAGGAGGAAAAACGGAAAGTTTCAAATTTTGCCCGGGCCGACTCGGTGGCGCCATCGTCCGGAACCGAATCGAAAGGGAATACAATATTTAATGGAGGGGCGTGGATTCGAGTTCAAGGTTGGTCCGCCAGCTACGGTTATTTTTTTCTTCAGTCCCGGCGCCAATAATGTGGAAAGCGCGCGTATTTTTTGATAGGCCGTTGGATTCAAACAACGGTTAAAATTAGGCCAAGGAGCACGCGTTTTTACTTTCTTCCTGCGCGCTTCAATTTTCTTAATAATGTATTTTTTCGTTTGATAGAATTCTCGGCTTTGCTAACAGGACGTGGATTGATGCCAACTGTGGCGACTGGTGCGGCGGCCCGGGGTTACGCCATTCTGAATAAGAGGAACCTGCATTATACCATTCAATATTCCGGGTAAGTAGCCGAAATATAGCTGGCAAAAGCTCCACTAGCGACTTTGGTACGCGCCCCATCGGTCAAACGAGGTGAAGTTTTCGATTGATAGTGTTTGTTTAGCCCGAAATTAGGCCAAGGATCACGCGTTTTTACTTTCTTCCTGCGCGCTTCAATTTTCTTAATAATGTATTTTTTCGTTTGATAGAATTCTCGGCTTTGCTAACAGGACGTGGATTGATGCCAACTGTGGCGACTGGTGCGGCGGCCCGGGGTTACGCCATTCTGAATAAGAGGAACCTGCATTATACCATTCAATATTCCGGGTAAGTAGCCGAAATATAGCTGGCAAAAGCTAGTCCCGGCGCCAATAATGTGGAAAAGGAGATAGCGCGCGTATTTTTTGATAGGCCGTTGGATTCAAACAACGGTTAAAATTAGGCCAAGGATATGTTTTTAAATCATCTCAAAAATTTTATACTTCGATATTTTATTTCCCAAAACAACAAATTATAGGATAATATTAAATTTTACTAATAAGGACTATTTTCCTTTGTGTAGAAATACAACAATGGTAGTGATTTACTGTCAGGTTATCTTGAGATCGGAAGAGCCACCACAATGGTAGTGGATTTACTGTCAGGTTATCTTGAAATAGACTGTAATTACAAAATTAACTGGGTACCACTGTCATAAGTATGAGCAGTTGTAAGCTGAGGGCTATCTGCATTAAAAATTACATTTCTTATTTATATAGAAATTATATCTTGTATATTTCTCTTTCAAAAACTGTGTATGTAAAAGATTCTTTTGTAATAAAAAAACACCACAGCTGCAAGTTTTCATGACAATTATACATACAGTGGGTGATCGATTAACAAACAATTCGTTCAAAGACAATGTTCACTACCCAAACTGCTCATTAATATACCATAGATTTTTATGGGAATTTAATTAATTCACTATAGACACCCAAAAAAATAAATAAAAGAGTATATAATTTCTTACTACATTTGTTTATATGTAATAATAATAATAATACATACACACACACACACACACACACACAACACACAACACACAACACACAACACACAACACACAACACACAATAATACATACATACATACATACATACATACACACACACACACACACACACCACACACACACACACACACACACACACACACACACACACACACACACACAACACACACAACACACACACAACACACAACACACACACACAACACACAACACACAACACACAACACACACAACACACACAACACACAGTCTTGAATTTTCATATATCATGTTTATTTTCTGTTTGTGAGGCATACACACAACACACAACACACAACACACAGTCTTGAATTTTCATATATCATGTTTATTTTCTGTTTGTGAGGCATTAAAAGAATCTGTCCAATGTCAATTGCTTTTCTTTCTTCAGAATTTTTCAGAAGAGATTAATGACATTGTCGTTGTAGATATCCCCAAGCCTACTGACCTTAATCTGGTAAGGATGCCATTCTAAGACCAAAAAATTGTAAAAACTCTCTCTTACCTCCTTTAATAAATCTTTGATTTGTTTTATCTCCGAGTTCATTTTAATCAGGGAAAACCACTATTCTCCTATTCTTATCCGTAAGTCCATGAACCCACAAGGCCTAAGCCTGTCATTCTGTCAGTCCACGGGTCCCACAGTTTGTTTAGTGAGTGTTCATTATGCAAATATGTGTTCGTTGTCTGAACATAAAGATCTTTCACGAAAGTGTTCATTTCCAATTTGTTTGTAGTCTGAACTGTTCATTAATCAATCACTCATTGTACTTATTTAAAATGAAGATATTTTAAAAATTAGAAAATACAGCAATTATTATTTTACAATTAAAATATTTATATTATACAGATGGTCCTGAATTTATAACAAAGTTTGGTTTCAAAAATTTCAAACCCCATCACTGTAAGTCAGAAGTACCTAAAATTTATAAATTTTAGGTATTTATAATAAAAATTTATAATTTTAGGTAGAATCAGACACGAAAAAGGATGCTTTCTATTATTTAGACCAGTAGGTCAGGGAATTGAACCCAGGTCAATTGCATTAATCAACAGCAGAATTTATTGTATCATCGCTATCATAAAATAAGGATTATCTATACAGAATTTTATCTAATTTTAATCCATGATTTAAATTCATGTTATATTTAGTACTAATTCTATATGTTCTTTTAACTTTCTGCAAGTAGTGTATTATTAACTTCATTAAGACAAAAATTGTCTGTCTTTCTAATATACAATTAGTTCTGGAACAGTGTGCATAAACATGAAAGACATTTTAATTTTTTATTCTGTATATGTTCCTTAAAGCTTTCTTTTATTAATCCTCTTGTTTCTCTAATATAACATTTACTATTGCATACATATACAATATACCAAATGAGATTTATCTAAATTATTTTTTATAAATGTTTATTTATCAACTTCTAGCATTGTTAAATAATTAAAATGCTTAGAAACTAGTACAGTCAATTCTCGTTATTCATGGATTCCGTATTCGCATATTCGACTATTTGCGAAAATTTATTTGTAATCATAAAATCGATATTTGTGGAGCTTTTGCGCTTATTCGCGGACTCCCGCTGAGTGGCGAAAATACTACCACCAATGTAAACTCTTCTTTCTAATAAAAGAAGTCGTTTGTTACCAAATGTAGTCTCTGAATCGGTTTGCCGAAAAATTTCTCATTACCTATCCTTGCTCATTCCACAGACCACAGGTAGGCCAAAAACCTGTTCATATCATCCACAGGGCCCATAGAAGAATGTGTCCCTATGCTTGAATGCAGCCTCAAATTTAGGCACCTAACTTTCTACACATTTGCTCCTTATGGCAAAATTTTAGATCTGAAGCAAAAAGTGACACAGACAAGGCTGATGCAGTTTTTCAATGCAGTTCAGGAAGACAATGTGTCAGCTGTCATATCAAACATCTTGCACATCAAAAAACCATCAATCAAAAATAAGATTTTATTTACTACATAATGTTTTAAAAACTTAAATAAAGATTACGTAATTATAATTAATATTGTAATTATATTATATTATATTTAGTACTATACACTGCATATACTGTAATTATTTGTAAGTAATGTAATACATATTAAATAAGGTGCCTGTAAACACCAAAACACACATAAACAAAGTATGAAAATGATAGAGTTGGGAAGAAAAGTTTACAGAAACCTATTTCCCATAAGCATAATGGTTCACTATTTGCTAATTCAGTATTCGCGAAGAATTTACAGAACATAACTACCACCTGGCAAAAGCTCCACTAGCGACGCGCCCCATCGGTCAAACGAGGTGAAGTTTTCGATTGATAGTGTTTGTTTAGCCCGAAAAGTAACGTTTAAAGATTATCGTCGTCTTTAATGCGCGTTTGGTGATGGACGAATATCGGTTTAAAGCCACCGTGGCTATTGTAAATGTGTTGTTTCTGTTTAGATTGAGCTTTCCTTCTTCGGTTCGATTTACCGACGACGAAGGAACCATCCTAGCCGAACAGGAAGTCAACGCTTTACCTAAATATATAAACGAATCTAAGGTGAGTGAGTTATTTCTTCTTTTCCCACTCCGGCCGTAAACTTTCCAGCCTTAAAACGCTCAATTTTGTTCTAGATATGCGCTGCCTGGAGAAATGTTCCCAAAGTTTATAGGCGTTTGTTGCACAAGGATCGCCTGCATCTGGTGATAGTAACTGCCAGCCATCCGGAAGGAGAAATAGGCGGCCAGCTGTTAAAAAACATGAGATTTAATACGGGTGAGTACCTGACCGAACATATTCGATAATCGTGGTACGTGGGAGAAAGGGAAACGGAGTCGATGGTTCCCGGGTGACAGGATGTACGCGGGATATGGAATTGGATGTAATTTAATGGATCGCACGGAACTTTTCCTATTTGCAGAAGTATACAGCTCCTTACTATTGTCCGACGATCCTAATGCCGGTTCTGGAGGTATCGCCATGCTAGCCCCCGTCCAGGATCACGTACACGTCATTGTCGATTTCAATGGAGTATTTACACCCCAGGGTAGGTAGACGGTCTGGCCATCGTGTCCGAGTAGTTAATTATCTTTAAGCGTGTTAATCTGTTGGCAGATTCCCACCATATCGCGGTATTCATCAGAATCAATAAGAGAGACGAAAACCTCCTTTTGGCCGAGGCCGTGGTCATCGTGCCTAAGGTTAATCCCGTGAGTACTTTCTAAATGCTATATAGTGTTGCCTAACATTTATTTTATTTACGTTACTTGTCGATTTCTCTCGATAAAGCGACACAACAGAGCTAACGTTAAAATGGAACTGAATGCCGAAATGCAAAAGTTGCTAAGCCGAGGAAAGTTAGAGATCACCGTTAATTCTTCCGACCACACCAAAGTTCTACGTGGACAACTTATAGTCAAGCCGACTTGTAACGGTAAGAATAATTTCAAAGTTTCAAAGTTATCTCGTTGGAATACGTAGAGAATATTAGCGGTTTGCAGTCTTCCAGGCTGTTTTAACTCCCGAAAAACTTCTGGAGAACCAAGACGCTCGTACCACCCAACCTTCTGGATTTGTATTGTTTACTATCAATCCCGACGGAACGCTTAGTTACAAGGTAAAACTTAATTAAAATTCTTAAATTAAGCGGATATCAAAAATATACTTTTGGTTTGCTGGTTGTAGTTGCGGGTGGCCGACTCGGAATACCAACCTTCTTCCATTCTGTTTCGATCGGATGCCGAAGAGGGGATCAGTTTGGGAGAGATCGACCATCTAAATTTCTTGGCGGGTTGGGTAAGTGAAAATGTTTCAAAAAAGACGAGAAAATAAATATTAAACTTAACCATCGATTTATTTTTAGGCTAACGGCACCTTTGCTGGCACAACTTCTCAAGTCATTGAAATGTTAATGACTGACGACCTGTATCTGAGCGTCTCCTCTTCCGATCATCGAAGTGAACTTAGAGGAAGAGTTCGTCAACGCTTATATACGGAGGCATTTGTCAGTGGTGAGTGGACCAAAAATCCGGAACTATTTTAACGAAAATGGTTCAATTTATGTTTTTCTTTTGCCGCCTTAAGATGAATACAGAGGAGCGTGCACCGATAGTTATCTAGCGAATCCAAGAAGGTTCAATGAAAAAATGAAAATCCATGAAGGTTTTTTCGTGTAGCAGCAGCAGCGCAGACTCACTTTCCCCTGTGCTGATGCACGAAGAAATCTGCATAGATTTTCATTGATGATTTGGCTCACAGAATTCACGTTATTCCCTGCATACGTGATCGTCCACTTCTTTCATCATATCCATAACCCGTTCGTTTAAATTTCTTCACGTATCGTCTTATCTGGGGGTCTCGCTTGGTTGAATTTCTTTTCAAACTTTTCATCGCACTTCAATTTCTTGGATTCGCCAGATTACAGATAAACGTGTAGCAATAGTTTTCATCTTAAGGGTCTGCAAAAGAAACATAAATTAGACCATTTTCGTTAAAATAACTGATTTTTGGTCCATCCCGTATAAATTTCTCTAATAGTTTTATCTTTAGAATTCCTTCCAAAATATTTTTAGTCTACTGTTCTAAGTAAATGGCGGCTTATAAAGATCGGGCTTGTTCCACACTGATAAACTTTTGAATTAATTAGCAGATTTCACGAAATTTGTAGTGAAGTTCTGCCATTAAAGAGTACATCAATGCCGCATCCTTTAATCCTACAGGCTAGAATTTCATCATCATCACAATTTTGACTTATATTATTGCCAATAAATGGCGCTAAGTGTTAGCTGCAAGGGAGTAACATATTGCTTATCCGATTTCTTAACACAACGCTATCATGACGTCACAAAACACCGATAATTTTATTATATCATTATGATAGACATCAGGATGACATCATCATTGCGGACACCATGTCATCGTAACATTTATGATAGTTAAATTAACATTAAAATTGGACACGCATAACCAATGAATTCCAAATGCTAAATAAATGATGATATCGAAAAGTAGGAAATTTTAGTTATTTCTTGTACAATTTGAAAGAATTGCAATTTCAACACAGTATATAAAATCATGATAACGACTATTAAGTGTATGCAAATTATTTTATAAACCAAACTTTTCATTCCATAGAAATGCCACTGCTGCTATCATCTAAAGGCAATTCTTCTGCTGCGGGGATTGCTTGGCTCTCTGTAGACAAAGATTGTTTTTTGCATTATGAAGTAGATGTTTCTAATTTGGATCAAGAGGGTGGAAAATCGGATCGTCATCTGGTCGAAATTCTACAAAAGTCCAATTACAATTCTCGACAACAAGTATTAAAAAAGCTGGAAGGAGAGGAGGTAATCTTCATAGAAACTTATGTACTCCATTAAAGATTAACCATGCAATAAATACTTACACAGATATATTTTTAGGTTGGAGATATGACTTATATAATGGCTATATATACTTTAAAATCTGGAAACAGTCAGGTACTGATTACTACTAAGAGTGGACGAGAAAAATCGATAGAACTGAAAGGGACAATTGAAAGGGTAGGAAATATTTAAATACTATAATGTATATATAAAATCGATTTAAAATCCAATTTTAACTTCAGATCTATGTTCCTGCCAACTGTTTATTAAAAACATCCGATCCTATCCACCAGTCTTCTTTCCCTTATATAAAAGATGGTGGTCCTAATGAGATATTAAGAGATTCTCTCCAGTGTTATTATGAAGGAAAAGTTTTTACAGATGGAACTCAATGGAAAGCCGAACACAATCCGTGCTGGATGTGCTCCTGCCAGGTATGTTTGATTCAAAAAAAAAGATTATTCCCATATAATTGATTAATGCTAATTCAAATTTTTGATTGGTAGAGAGGTAAAGTTGTATGCGATTCGATAATTTGCCCACCAACTACGTGTGATAATCCACTTTTCTTGCAGACTGAATGCTGTCCAAGTTGCCATGGCATGTATATTTAAAATTTAATTTAACTCAACAGTAAGATTTAAATTTCCAATTACCATTTAAAAATGCTTTGATAACACTACAGAAATGATTATAAATGTAACCGTGGAAGAACCTGTCAGAGGCTGTTATTTTGAAGGAGATAAGAAATTTCACATTGCTGGTAGTCAGTGGCATCCCTATCTTCCTCCATTTGGATTTAGTACTTGTGCAGTATGCACTTGTCAGGTAATAAATCAAACCAATGATTATTGAAATTTACGAGAGACTTTTTTTGTTTAATATTAAAAACTTTTGAAGCCTGATACATTGACAGTGGAATGTCAAAAAACTTCTTGTCCACCATTACCATGTCCAGAACACAAAGCAGTTCGAATAGATCCACTTGCTTGCTGCAAGACATGTAAAAGTAAATAGAATAATTTTGATAGCCTTTGTAGTATAATAATTAATTTGATTTTGAAAAATATTATTTGCTTTTAGATGAAGTGATAGAAACTCCTTTCCAAATAGTTGATGGTCCAGTCAGTGATCAAGCAAATCCAAATGACATAATTTTAGAAGGAGGTGAGTATCTGCATAAATCTTAAAAAAGAAAATTTGTATAAATTTGTTTCTTAAAAACAAATTTGTATATGATAATATTTGAATGTATTCAATATTTAGGATGCAAAACAAGAGGACAGATTTTTGCCAATGGAGCTGAATGGCACCCAACAGTGCAACCCTTTGGAGAAATGAAATGCATTAACTGCAATTGCAAGGTGAAAGAATTTAAGTTCAAATTTGTAATAACACTATCAGTCCAAATAAAATATTTGAAAAAGTTATTTTATTATTTATTACAGGACGGCCATTACAAATGTAAAAGACAAAAATGTCCAAAATTGCTCTGCAATATTAAGATTTATGATGAAAACGAATGTTGTCCGAGATGTCAAGAAAATGGTACATTTCACAATTTATTTTCTAACTATAATTACAATATAAAAGAATTCACTACTGATATTTTCTTATAGGTAAACTCTACGATGAAAATCACCCAACGAAGAAAGAAAAACGGAAATGGAAAACCAAAAATAAGAGACAAGTTTTCACAAAAAATATTTAAACACCATCAAATACAGTATTTACCAAATTTAACTCATGTATATTACATCATCTTTAATTATATTATAAATATATATATATAAATTTTTCTACATGCAGAGGACATTGAAGAATATTTGAGATTATTATTTTGGAACAAAGTAGTGAAGGTGATAAGTGTGCCAAATGGATTAAGGTGCCTAGATCACCAAAAACATTCATAATTTTTAAAAACTGTTAGTGTAAATAGTATTATCTGGTCAAGCCAGTATTTTTGTATATTTTCATTGTGTATTATGTGCAAGGCATTCATGCTAAACAAGATTCTATACAGACAAAAAGTGTGCCAAAGGTGAAGCTGTGATAGATAATTTGGCATGATGCATCCTGACATACAATCTTTACTTCTTAAAGTGCATTTTGTCAGACTTTTGAATGAAGTGCAAGATACTTTTATCTCCAATGCTTGCCATCTTACTCTACCTCTTGCTTGCATCAATGATTTCCAAAGAGATCATCCTTCGTTATATTCTGTGTATGTACCATCTTAGATAATATAACTGCAATAGATATTTGCAGCTAGCTACAGTCTAATGATGACAAGGTGGAGAGATCACACCGCCTATGGGTTTGTTTTTAGATTGCAGCATACCAAAATGGTATAAATGTTATGCATTAATTAATATTATTAATGAGAGATATTGTTATACTGTTGCTTTGTATACCCTAAAGAAAACCAAAATAATATTAGACTTTTTATTAAAACTGTTAACTTTCTAGATTTGTTATGGAATTTCAAGAGTTTTTACACAGGTATATTTAATAATGGCAGTAAATCTGTTATAGTTTTATGTTATAATTGTAAATTTCAATAAAAGAAAGTGAAAGAGAAATCAATAATGTTTGTTTTACCATAAAT
This sequence comes from Olivierus martensii, assembly GCA_000484575.1. NCBI lineage: Eukaryota > Metazoa > Arthropoda > Arachnida > Scorpiones > Buthidae > Olivierus > Olivierus martensii. The sequence goes on from AYEL01084583.1 coordinate 15,210, forward strand.
CAAACCTTTGACAAATGTAAGTAAACCAAATTTTTAATTTATCATCATATACAGAAATCTTTACAATGTCACATAGATTAAAAAAACAAAATATCTTTCTTTTAAACAATAAATTACTTCTGTACAGTCAATATAAATACATTCTGGTTATAAACTCTGAAGGAATAAAAACTGTTATCATGTCTCAAAACAACACTTTTAGATATGCTTGCATGAAAGTCTATTGAGCACTGGACTGAAATCATTTCCATGCAGCTCTCAATGCCTTCACAGCTGCAAGATGTTTTGTACCATATGAAAGTGCCATGAGTGCAAGAAGAACAGCAGAAATCAATAAATGATCAAAGTCATCTTTTAAAATATCAAATGTTTTAGAAGGTGTAACTCTAGTATATAAGAGATCTATAAAACAATTTTTTCAAAGTTATTTCTAGATATTATGGATTATAAAGATATGTTAAATTTTGATAAACTTACCTAAACCATAAGCAAATACTAAACATGTTGATTCTAATCCAGATGGAGCCGTTTGAATCCCTCTTATGTGATGAACTGTTTGGTTATAATTGATAATGCCTTCTGAAGGAATTGGTAATTCAGGCATATAAGGTATTAAACCTTCTTCTCTATAATATAAAATAGACATAAATACTTTTTTAATTTTCAAAATATCAATATCAATAATGATTAAATAATAAATTTAATCATAATGTGTACATAATACATTATTATAAAAAAGAAATCATGTATACACATTTTTGAATTATAATTAGATTAGTTTTAGTAGCTGCCTTATTATACATAGGATATACTATATCTGACAGTGGCTACTTTTAGTGTCCATCACAGGTTGACCAATACCCAAGGGGTTCAACAATCTGGATTCATACTTTTTCTGAAAAATTGGAGGCAAGAGAGCTGGATCCTTCAAGGCAATTTTTGAATTATAAAAGATTATACAATTTTATTAATAATACAGATTTGCAACCTAAATTCACACACATTTCACACAATTCTTTAGTCAGTTTATACAATACATTAGAAATTGATTTTCTGTGTTATCTAAAATTTAACAATACAGGTGCTTCTCTAGTTACAATATGGTTTGATAATCCCATTGTAGGTTGAAAAAATCTTGTCAAAAATGATCAAGAATAATAATAACTTTAGGTAGTATGGTAGTAATAATTGTAGTAATAGTACACAATGGAGATTGGAGTCTCCAACAGGCAAATTGTCCAAGTGGATTGAATCCAGATCTTTCAAGGTGGCAAATGATTGTTTTACTAAGCAGCCATCAACAAACTATAAATTTTTAATAAAACAAAAAAGTATTTCTAACCAATATATTATGAAAATATCTAAATTCAGAATATTTTAAGGGCAATCATAAGATTGATTTATCATAAATCAAATAATTGTAAATAGGTTTACCTGTATAAAATTTTTGCAGATAAAATAAAAATTTTGAGACTAGATTTTTGGGAGTTTTATCAGGAAAATGGCTATACAAATTAAACTAACTTAGTTCAACTATTAAACCTAAATTGGGCTATGTCTATAACATATTAAAATAGTTTATGATACATTTAGTTTAATCATAGTTTATGATATGTATTTGAATATGTGTGTGTCTTAATATACTAAATATTTCAAGAAATTTCAAATAGACTTATGTTAAAAAGCTATTTTGGGTATTTAAGAAACACCTTCCTGCTAGATCCAGTACATCTTCACAAAAAATTCAAATATATACATCACTGTGATATTCTGTTACCCGCCTATGTAAAGGAGAGGCTAGACAAAGATCCAATGCATCTCGCTGATCAACTATTTAACTGGGCTTCACATATTGCACAGCTTGAATCAATCATCAGAGATACAGATCAATACAAAAAAGATGTAATTTGTTGGAAGTATGTTGCTGAATTTCATAAAGCAAAAAGGAAATATAATGTTCCAATTACCAGAGAAAATAGAAAACTTCAAGCAGCTATCACTAACTCAAACGTGGTTGAAAGTTAACAACATAGTCTGTTCAAGAGAAGACAAAACCAAGAAGTTTGTATTACTAAATCACAACTATTATAATGAGCTTATATACGACTTCTGCAACTCCACAAATTCCACCGTAATCAATTTTGACCCAACCGACCGCCTACAAGATCAGGTAAAAAAACTTATCCATGACAAATCCTGTTTTACCTGACTTTCTTAAAAATTCTGTCGTCCCCTTCATGCCCATACTAAAGAGCCTTTATTAAAACACATGCAATTATTCAACGTTTCCAAGCTCCAACTATCTTAATTGAGAAAAAAGTTAGTGAATTGGTGCAGACAACTGCTTGAACCATATGATTTTTGTTTAAAATCTTCTGCCAATCTTATTGATTCATTGTTTGAGACAGGGTCTTTCCCAAATGAAACCATGTCAGTTTTTGATTACAAAGCATTATATCCATCTATTGAATTAATCCCTGCATCCCATGCACTTTTTCAATTTCTTGAAGAACACTTGCCCTATGTTGATGGTCTTCCAACATGTCTAAAAGATATATGAGATCTTGTAACATTCCACTCTTTTATTTTTGACGGAGACATCTTTAAACAAAATAAAGGTGTGCCTATGGGCAGCCCAATGAGAGTTATCCTAACCGAATTATCCATTTGGCTCTTAGAAAAGCAACTCTACATTCATTTCTTCACACATTAAACGCTACAAACGCTATATTGACGACAAAATAATAATCTGGTATGGAGAAGAACATAATGATGAAATCGGTCAACACCCTTAGCGATACTTCCCTTGGCTTACATATTAAACCTGATCAAAGTAGCCATTCACACATTCACTATCTTAACATAAATCTTAGCATCGTCAATGCAGAATATTCCACAACTGTATATAGGAAACCTTTTTATATTCCTATATTCATCCCCGCTACTTCACCCGATGCCTGGAGCCATAAAGTGGCTGCCTTTAGAGCACTATTTAAATGCGCATTCACTCATAACACCCATTACAAAGATTGGTACAAAGAAATTGGACTTCTTATCACACATGGCATATCTCACAGATACAAACCAAAAGTCCTCATCAAAATCCTACAAGTTAAAAAGTTGAATAAAATCTCTCCTTCGCAAAATATTGCTTACAGTAAACTCCAATCTATTACCACTCTCAGGAATTTAAGTAAAACGACTGAGCATTATACTGGCTAAGCTTGCTTTTGAATGGAATTGCAATTTGCTGCGTAATGACAAAGACAATACACCCGCTATCAACCAGCCAGGGGTTTATAAAATCCCATTCAAAAATCTAGATCTGAACAAAGATGAAGTGTACATAGGATATACATCCCGTAATCTTAAAACTAGGATGAAAGAACATAAACAAAGCTTACGTTATCAGAATACCACCACGGCTCTCACTAAACATTTCCTTGAATATAATTTAAACATTGATTGGAGTAATGCTATGCTTGTAAACCGCATTCCTGATAGATACGAAAGTTACGTATATGAAGCTATTGAAATCGAAAAGTGTCAACATAATTCCACTATTATTAATAAGAACGACCCTACTCTTATACCTTCAGCCTGGAAATGGCTTATAAAGCAAACTCCATGACCCTGATTTTGTCATTTTTACTTATATTTTATTTATTCATTTATTTGGTATATTTTTATTTTTGTTAATTTTCATTCTTATTCTTTATTTACTAAATTTGATATGTATACATTTATTTATACTTAATTTTAATAATTCTTTCTGCAATTTGTATTTTTAAATTCTGTTCTATTATTAGAATATATTTTATACATTTGACTGATGATGGCTATCGAATAGCCAAAAACGTTTTCTAAATAAATTTGTGTTAACTGTAAACAACTGAGTTCTGCTGCTTCTAATAACAGAAGAAATCACAACAAGCACTTGAAGCAGGATAAAAACACTAATTTATTCGAAATCACAACAAGCACTTGAAGCAGGATAAAAAACTAATTTATTATTACACTTGAAGCAGGATAAAAAACTAATTTATTATTAGATATTATATAATTACTTGAAGCAGGATAAAAAACTAATTTATTATTAGATATATATAATATTGCATTAATAATACTGCATATCTCAAACGAGTGACTCACTTGCTTGAGATTACTGGCTGAGGGGGGCCATAATAGGCTGAAAGCGTTTCCAGAAAACAATTGTATTATTAGTATATGTAGTGCATATTATATATATCTAATAAAATTAGTTTTTATCCTGGTTCAAGTACTTGTGATTTCTTTTGTCAGTAGAAGCAGCGGAACTCAGTTGTTTATACTTGTTGTGATTTCTTATAGTTGTAAGTCTTTTACTAATTTAAAATAAGCTGTTGTGATTTCTTGTGAAATTTGTATTATTTTCCTACTATTGTACTACTTTGGTTCATTTGAATATTTCAAGAAATACTTGTACAAACTTTGGGATTGAGTTCTCCACATCTAAACAAAAAAAAGTTCATATAAGCATACAGGAATACCTTGATTATTGCGATTCTCGATTTATCGCGGTTTATAATCATAAATAAATAAAATAATGTAAAATAGAGGACGAGATATTTTTTACAGATTATATATGCTCAACATTCATAAAGTTAGATTAAATTTTAAGTTTAAAACAAATTTTATGTTTCCTCTTTGCTTGAAAACAGACACTTTTGCAAATAAATATTAATGACTACTACAACTATTGTAAGGCAGAAATTCAAAGACATCTTTTATAATAATACACTGAAATGGAAGTTCGATAATCAAGTTACCACACAACAAAACATCCTTTCCACTAGGCATTACCATATATTCACAGGGTTGCCATTATATAAACGTTTTGATCACTCCTTGTATATAATCAAATATTAATAAGAGGATATATAATTGTAATATAGACTAAATATGTATAATTTATATCATGTCATAATTATTATTACTAGAAATTACCCACTCATATAAATGAGCAGAAATATAATCATGTGATTTAATCTAATAATACTGTATATAAAGACAAAAACATCTCCGAACTCGTGTAGGGAATCCAAGAAGGAATTGTAAAATGGCATCCATTATTATGTTACAGCGCCATCTGCAAATTCTGTCTTTTTAGAGGAACTACAATTTCAATATAATTTTTATTCTTTAATATTTAAATTATTACTAACAATAAATAATTTGGGATATTGCAGACATCCAAAAATTAGATCTTTCTAAAGATACTCTATTTATAGAAATCGTTATAGTAGTTCAAACGAAAAAAGGGACATCCAGCCAGCCAGCCACGTTTGACTATTAATATATACTAGAAATTCCCCGCTCATATAAATGAGCGGAAATAAACTGTTGTGATCTAATCTTATAATCGCTCATATAAATGAGCGGAAATATACTATTGTGATCTAATCTTATAATACTTTAATATAAATGAGCGGAAATATACTGTTGTGAATTAATCTTATAATACTTTATACCTGTAACAGCATATTGTGTAATAATAGCTTATCTTGCAAATTTATTTACATAAGCATATAGTATAGCTTATCTTGCAAATTTATTTACTATATATTTTATTAAGAATTAGTTCAAATGTGTAGTAATTGCATGGGAGCCCGTAGAGGCTGCACCCCACGGGCGCTGTGCCCCCAACGGCCCCATTCCAATGGGCCCCAGGCCCGTGGGACCCATTGGGTTTGATCTTCCTGATGGGCCCACAGCCCCATGGGCCTATGGGGGCTGCACCCACCAGGGATCAAGAAGCTCCTGTTGGGTGGGGGCCCACCCCCAATGGGTCCGGTTTCATCTCCCCACGGGCACTGGGGTCCCCGTGGGGTGGGGCTACACCCCCATGAAGGGGCTAACAATAAATAATTTGGGATATTGCAGACATCCAAAAATTAGATCTTTCTAAAGATACTCTATTTATAGAAATCGTTATAGTATATTTTTCGTGGCAACATTAACTGCGTAATCAAGGTATTCCTGTATATCCAAAAATTCTTAGTTTTTGATTTATATTGAAAGATTGCATTCAACAATCAAAAACAGACTATGTCATAATTTACTTCAAAATGAAATAAAAAATTTGCAGTTATACATTACTAATGTAATAAAATCACAGTAACTATTCAAAACGTTCTCTACTTGCTTCAATGTATGCATGGCATGAACTGTCAGTCTTTAAAAGGGTTGTGACAATCCACAGCCTGATGTATCCATGCATGCATCAAAGCAGGTATAACATATTTTGAGCATTTATTGTGATTTATTACATTGATAATGTGTAACTGTGCCTTGTAGGGTTTAAAGTAAATTATGGCATAGTCTGGTTTTTGGTTGTTGAATGCAATCTTTCAATGTAAATCCAAAACCAAGAATTTTTCAGGTATATGCTTATATGAACTTTTTAACTATTTAAGTGGAGAACTCAATCCTGTATAAGTATTTTTGAAACACTCTGTATAAACATATAACTTCAGCTCCTAATAATTGAACTAAATTAGGTTAATTCCTTAAGTTATTACATAAAAGAAAAAAATCATACAGTAAAAATGTAGTCTTTGCTACATTATGTATCACAAATACTTGATAGTCCAAATAATAACTAATGGTTGAGCATAATTTCTCATTCTAATTATTATATAACTCAATCACCCAGCAGAATCAATAAAAGTTGTAAATTAATAAAAATAATTAAATTGCACTATTCTTAGATATTTTTATAATAAGCTAATTACTGTATTATTTTCATATATAATAGATAAAATAATGTAATTGTGTCCAGCATAATGATAACTGTATATGAAATCAGTATTTATAATGATAAATTAAGTATACATTTTTTAAATTAAGCAAAAATAGAAAAAAAAACAAATAAACCAAAAATAGTAATTTACTTCTATATCAGAAAGTGCATTCACTTTCTAAATGAAGATATGAAGGTGCAAAGTCGCTAATTTCAAAACTACCAATAATAAAATTCAACCTAACTGTCTTAACAACTCTGCAAATCCAGAGTCCGGCCTGAGCTCGGGTCTTTTTCTATTTTTTAAAATAAATATAATCAAGTCAAAACAATTTATCAATAACTAACATTTACCTGACAAAACAAAACAACCAGAAAACTTACAGCTAGAAGTATCAAATAAGTGTTAGACCTAAAAAAACAAAACGAAGTTAGAAACTTGCACTAATAAACTGAATAAATTCTCAAACAATTTAAATAACAAAAAAAATTTATTGGACTCAAAAGCTGTTACAAAAGTGTAAATAAAGCTTTATTTACGCAATAATAAAGCACAATTTAAATTATCAACCAAACTTATTTAATCAAATTCAAATATCCAAAAATCAAAATATTCACAATAAATATAACCTTAAATATTAATTAATACTAATACCTCCATTACCGATAGAAACTTATTCCATTGTCGATCTTTACAAGAAAGTTATTTGTCACTCAATCAGCTCTATTTCAATATGTTCACCTCGCTGTGTTGTTAGATGCATACGTTTTTATTCTAAGTGATGTACAGTCCCGCATGGCTACATTTACATAAATTCATGCAACAAGTTTAAATTTATTAGTTTACAGAGTAAATCAATTCATGTCATCCTCTTTACAATTTAATTATACACTAAACAAAACATCGATAAGAGATCATTCTTATATTCTCACATCAAATTAGTGGTAAATTTATTTAGATTAAATGACATCAATAGCCGAGAGAGTTCATTCAGAAGATGGGTTCCCATTCCATAACACGTGATTGCTAACTACTGAGACAGAGAACATGAAAAGTAAACCAACTCTTAAACTAAAATATAATACGTTAAATAATGATAAATAATAAAAGAGCATAATAAAATAACAACAGGATAGGTCAGAGTTAGCTTCTTCACAAAAGTATAATTTTATATAAGTTAAATCAAGATGAAACTTAAATCATTCGAAGAGGAGCAATCAATAGGTCATAGTTCATCAGTACGTAACAGCTCAAATTGATGCCAAGATGTATGGCGACATAAGTTCATGGCATCATTCTGCTCATACTGATTAACTCATTATTCCTCCAAGATTTGATGTGTGATTGATCTTTGTTTCTATTTTAATTTATATTTTATCATCATTATAAACATACTGAAACAAAACATGTCTTACAAAAAAAAATTGAATATTACCACATCATGAGATATGAAAATTATTGCTAGCTATTGACAGTATACTTGATTAGCAGTAAGTAAGTATACTTAGATATACATAATACCGTGTACACTTAGAGTTTTCCTTTTGTTTTCAACTAATGAAAAGCATGTACTTATCGAATAGTATTGTCAGTGATGGGAAGGCTATAAGTTTTGTTTTCTTGGTTTGGTTTGTTTTTGGTTTATGATAGTGAGTAATTCAAGTGACAGGGAAAATCAATTCATTGTGAAGGAAGAGATTATTTACAGTGTTCTTTAATATTTTAAGAAAATAAGGAAGTTAACAAAGGGTATTTATTATCAGTTAAATTAATATTAAATGAATTAAGCATTTTAGTAAAAGTAAATCAATCAGTTATTAGATTTTAAAAAAATAATTATTTTAATTTATATCTATATAACTTATGAAATATATCAATAGATTTAGGCTGAACTCACACGAACCACAACACAACCACAAAACGGTGGTTACCATATGGTTGGGTTGTGGCCAAAATCAACCACTTGCAAACCACTTATATGTGCAGTTGATAACGGTTGCGCATATATATGCACAATTCGTTGCTGATTGACAGGAAGCGCTGTCGGCGGCTAGTGGTCGGTATGTCGCACTGTGTGAGTTGTGCTCAACCACTGACAAGAACCTCTGACAACCACAATTTTGTGGGTGATATCGACCACAAGTTGTGACAGCCGTTGAAACCAACTTCAGCAACCACAATTTCTGGGGTGATATCGACCACAAGTTGTGACAGCCGTTGAAACCAACTTCAGTTTAGTGGTCCGTCTGAGTTAAATTATACGTTTCTATATTAATATAATTATAATTCACGACCGTCCACAAGCAATTACCATTTTTTGGTTGTGGTGTGGTTCTGTTGCGGTGCGGCATTAGTGCAAGAAGCATACTCATCGGACCTCAGTATACAATGGAATGAAGCTAAGGTCATTAAACCTATAACTAAAAAGACCTAGGCACTCTCAGCCGAAGCTTTAGAAATCATGACAAGAGGGAAGACAGAAAAGTTGCTGAATGATAGAACTGCAATTGAGCTCCCAGCTTCCTGGAAATATGCTTTATGGAAAAATAAGAGGAACCCACGTTATTAAGCCTCAATTCCCTACAGCAACATCTATAATTTTTTTGTCCTCTTTATATTTTTTACAATCTTTATATCTTTACAACTTTTAATAATTATCCTCCATTTATTTTTCATTTCAGTTATTCTCGTTTTAACATAATATCTTTACAAAAACCTCTAGTAACTATGGTGACAGTTGTTAAGAAACATAATTCTATATTTTGAATTTAATTAGTTCTGCTATAATCCTGTTTTAGAACTATATTAATGTTCTAATCAACGTTTTTTCTGAGAACGAATGATAGGCTGAAGATGGTAACGATACCAAAAACGTTAGCAAATTAAAGAACGATTATTTGAGAAAGAAAAGAACTACTCAACCAGCAGTAAGTGCTAGAAATTACTTAATATTTTATGATACAGAATATTGTTCAGCATCAATATATTCTAATATATTCATATCCCTAAAATTGACAGCTTCGACAATATAACATGCATCTCTATAGTGAACATGGATCAACGGGAATATTTACTCAGATAGGATTTCATCATCACAAACAGCAGCAGATCCCATATAACCTCAAATTTTGAACCATATATAAAAACTGAGAAACAATCAGTGTTCTGATAGTAAAAAGCTTCAAAGAACTACAGGAACATACAGTCTGGGATGGAGGCCTTTGGATTATTATAAAGGCTAAAATACACCAAGGGGAGCATCTCAAGGTGCAACAGAGAAGTCTTCGAACTGACAGACGATGATGTATCAATCATCTGATATGTGAATACAACAACACTTCAAAGTTCAAAGTGTGGAGAAAACATGGGATCATAAATCATTGTGCTATGCAGGGATTTTTGGATTAAACTTCAGTTTGATGTAACAGTAGAGAGACTTGTTTTCTCTTGATTGACAGTGGAGACTTAAATGATTCTAATGGCCGTATTCACAATGGCGAATTAATTCTCAGACCAAGATCACTTCTATTTTTCGTATTTGCCACAACCAATTTCGTGAATTAATCTTCAACTACCCAGGGGTTATTTAACCTCTTCTATCGAGGGAGGGGTTAATAACCTCTCGCAGATTGGAGATTAATTCACGGAATTTCTTATGGTGAGTACAAAAAATAGGAGTGATCTTGGTCTGAGAATTAATTTGCCATTGTGAATACGGCTGTAAGTATAGAATCTGGATAGGTGACATGTGGAATGCCCCAGTGCACAATGTGCTTGATGACAGCGGTCGTCAAAGTGGTGGTCCGCAAGAAAATTTCGCTGGTCCCCAGAAAAATGTGGAATGTACTTACTCATCACATTAAGTTATGTTTTAAGATGCATTGAAACATAATTTAATTCATAACAATACGTGAAAAGTTATAAAAACGCTACTTCATAAAATAACGCCATTTCATAGAATAACGCCACGGTAAATAAGTCGTACTGCTGTAGCTGCATTGTTTTAGCTACATGACGTGAAAAGTTATAAAAATGCTACTTCATAAAATAACGCCATTTCATAGAATAACGCCACGGTAAATAAGTCGTACTGCTGTAGCTGCATTGTTTTAGCTACATGTTTTGTCTCGTCTCGTTTCACACTCTTCTAATGTTTCACTCTCCTGTATGTCGCATATGTATATTTTATATTTCGCCTTTTAAAATTTTTTGTAAATTAAAATTTGTTTTCTTTTTTTTTTGTTTAACATTTTTAAAATATTTTTGTCGGAACTGCCAAGACGGACACCCTCTCGCGTCGGTAAATGTCAACTGTCGAGAACTGAATTGATTAATTTATTTTAGTAGAATTATTAATATAGAATAGCTTTAAATGCTTCAACTGTTATCAGTTGAAGCATTTAAAGGTGGGCTTACGGATGTATTGAGTTAAATATAAAATATATTCACTATATTAGTTGGGTTATTAAGGAAGTATTTGTGTATTTTCTTTTGTATATTGGTGTTTTTTTAAGACAGGTATGATCTTAAATCTTAACCATGTGCATATTTTCTTTTATTTGATATTTATTGGGATAAAATTAGTTCGACTTTTCTAAATTTCTTCTCTTTTTTATTTTAGATTCAAATAAATTAAACCCATAATGAGTGAAAAAAAGTATAAGAATATTCTGCATTTCTTTAGTAATTCAAAAAGTATTGAGAACGATAATAATATCATTAATAGTACTTCACCTAACCGTGAACTGATCAATAAATCAGACTCTCCACAGTCTTCATCAGGCACCATTAGGAAAAACGTTGGAACGGGAGGTGGAGAGAAGAAAAAACGCAAAGTATCAAGAAAATATCATTCTTACTACTTAAAATTTGGATTCATTGAAGAACCTGACAGTGAGCTGGATCCACAGCCTCTCTGTGTTGTATGTTCTGAAAGTTATCTAACGATGCATTAAAACCGTCCAAACTTGAAAGACACTTGAGTTCAAAACACCCGGATTTAGCAAAAAAACTGCTAGAATATTTTAAAAGAATGCAAGAAAATATGCAAAAGCAGGTTACTGTTTTAAGAAAAATGACTATGGAAGATAAATCATTACTAAAGGCTTCCTATCTCATGGCATATCAGATCGCGAAATGCAAAAAGCCGTACACGATTAGAGAAGAATTAATTAAGCCTTGCATGTTAAAAGCCTGTGAACAGATTTTGGGAATGCAGGCTGTTCAGAAATTGAAAGTAATTCCTATGTCTGCTAATACTATCAAGTGCAGAATCGAAGATATGGCCGAAGACATTGAAAATCAGATAATAAAAATGGTGAAAAATTCATCAATTTATTCAATACAACTAGACGAATCTACGGACATTACAAACAAAGCACTCCTTCTTTGTTTTGTGAGGTTTGAATATTAAGGAGAGTTATATGAACTACTTTGTTCACTTAATTTGCCGGGTAGAACCACCAGCTCTGAGATTTTTGAAGCTCTTAATAGTTATTTCCGGGAACATGAAATTGACTGGAAAAAATGTATTGGGATATGCACAGACGGTGCTGCAAATATGACTGGACATCTTTCAGGAATTGTTGCAAAGGTGAAGAATGTTGGTCACCCAGACATTTTATCTACACACTGCATTATACATCAAGAACAACTTGCAGCGAAAAAAATGTCCCCAGAACTACACAAAGTATTATCAAATGTCATTGAAATTATGAAGGAAATTCGATACAAAGCACTCAATTCTCGAATATTTGAGGCACTTTGTGAAGAAATGGGTTCTGAGTATACTTAAATTCTTCGTCATGCTGAGGTGAGATGGCTGTCGAGGGGCAAAATACTGACCCGACTATTCGCCTTGCGGGAAGAAGTCAAATTATTTTTCCAGGAACAAAATAATCTGAAATTGCAAAATTTCTTGTCCAACAATGAATGGCTAGCAAAGCTTGCATACCTGGCAGATATTTTTTCCCTGTTAAATGAACTAAACATATCCTTGCAAGGACAACTTAAGGACATGTTCACACTACGAAGTAAAATGGATGTGTTTCAAAAGAAAATATTACTGTGGCAAACGCGGTTGGTTGAAGACGATCTGCAAATGTTTTCTAATTTTGATGAATACATGAAGGAAAATGATGTTAACCAGCAAGTAGTAATCCTAGTTTAAAAACACTTGGAATCACTTACAGAATCTTTTGCTCATTATTACCCAAAGAATGAAGATCCCAGACATGGTAATATGTGGATAATAGATCCGTTTGCAGCAAAAATTCAGGATAATAATTTAAGCATGCATGTAAAGGAAAGCCTCATTGACCTATCGTCCGACGAAACTCCCAAATTTAAATTTCATTCATCCTTATCAAGATCTCAGTTTTGGCTTTCCATAAAAAGTGAATACCCTTTTCTTAGTGAACAGGCGATGATGAAAATTCTGATTCAATTCTCCACAACTTATTTATGTGAAAAGGCCTTTTCATCTGTCACAGCCATCAAAACACGGTACCGATCTCAGCTTGAAATAAATGCAGTTCTCCGTCTTGCAGTAACAACATTGGATCCAAATATCCATAATCTTATTTCAAGTAAGCAGGAACATCCATCACACTAGCAATGTATAATGCTAAAAGTTTGATATACAATTCAAAGAATTTAACACCGCTTGAAACACAAAATAAACTTACGATAAATTTAACTCACTGCTTTTAGTGCTTAAATTTATCGTAAGTTTAGTTTGATATACTTAAACCATTTTTTAATTGTTTTGTTTTTACAGTTTTTGTTTATTTTGTTTATTTTATTATGGTTTATTAATAAAGCTTTCATAATTTGGTTACAATTAATAGTTTCATTTTATTAACTAGGTACATTTTATGTGTTCTTAGATCACAATTTTTTTTATAAATATATTTAACACTTAAAAAATCCTATTAGTAGTCCGCAGGATTTAAATTATGAATTTACTGGTCTGTGAGGTCAAAAAGTTTGGCGACCGCTGCTTGATGATGAATGGGATCTGTCATCCACAATGTGGATTCTCTCACAGAACTATAAATGAAAGATCCATAGTTCCACATTGATTAGATTAGTGATCAATAGATTTGGAGCACTGAACATTCTATCTGTGCTATCAGGATAGAGATGAAATGTTTTGAGGATGTTCAATACTCTAATACAATTTCCCTTAAGATGGAAGAAATGGGATGGAAAGTAAATTTTTGGTCAAAAATTATCCCTAAAAACCAGGGTTGCAGAGTCGAATGGCAAATGATCTGACTCCAACTCCATCTTTAAAAAAAAATCTGACTCTGACTTCAATTCCTTAAAATTTATACGGTCCGACTCCGGGCAGTTTAAAAATCTGATTCTGATTCTGACTCCATCCAAAAATCTCCAACTCTGCAACCCAGGGTTGCAGAATCAAATGGCAAATGATCCAACTCAGACTCCACATTTAAAAAAAAATCTGACTCCGACTCCCTAAAATTTGTAAGGTCCAACTCCAACTTCACCCAAAAACCTCCGATTCCCCAACTCCTGACTCCATAACCCTGTTAAAAACTTCACTTACAACTGGAATCGGATCATCATCCAGGAAGATTCTGAATCTGAATGGAAAACACATGAATGACAAAAGTGGACAAATGATTTCTTTTGTGGGGAGAATGAGAATCCATTCTCTTAAGTCCATTTACTGATCCAATTCAAAGTCATCTATAGCTGTCTTTCTATAAACCTCATTTTAGTGGACTGACAGGAGATCTGGAAGTTGTCAACATACAAGGAGCACATCACAACTGAAAGTAAACATTTTGATGATATTGTTAATATTTAGTTAATAATAATATTGAATTTAACTGAACCTAACTAGAGGATTTTTTCATCAAAATATTCTTAATATAGCCAAATTAATGATTATTTATTATTTTAACTGAAATTAAAAATTTGCCTTGGCCTGATGGAGTCAAACCAGTATCTTTGGGTTACCATCTCAATGTCTTAACCAGTTAAACTACCAAGATATTTGCAGATTTCTGATTTTAGGATGTATATAATGTAAGTAATTTATTGAATTATTGGACTTATGCCAATATCAGCCCTCCTAAATAGGCTAAACATAGTCATGAACCCTCATAGTAAATTCAGGCAGACAGATTTGGCTCATGTCTTGTTTTAGCCCATTTGGGAGGGCTGATATCGACATAAATCCAATAATTCCTAAATTACTTACATTATATATATTCCAAAATCAGAAATCTGCAAATGTCTTGGTAGTCTAACTGGTTAAGGAATTGGGATGGTAACCCAAAGATCCTAGTTTGACCATCAGGCCAAAGCAAATTTTTAATTTCAGGAAAATAGTAAAAATTATAGTTTAATTATTAAATAACAGATGGTGACACTATAGCATAATTAATAAATAATCGTTAATTTGGCACTAAAATAGGTCACTTAAGTTAAAATTTGGCTAGATTAGAAATATTTGGATGAATAATATTGATATTGTTAATTTTTATAATGATCATTATCATTAGTGTTGAACATTGAACATCAATGTTTTAAAAATATCAATGTTTTGATATCGACGTTCGATGTTTTAGACATCTATGTTTAGAGGTCGATGTTTTATGAATATTGACGTTTTGGTATTAAAGTTTGATGTTTTTCTGTTTATGTAGTAGAATTGACATTTGGATTAAATAATATTACATAATATTTTTATAAATGGAATTTTTTTAATTGGTGATGATTTTATTTAATTTTTTAGTTTGCATTAGGAAAACTGAACAATCCATCTGGAAATATTGATTTAACGCTTATATTTGCCACACGAGACACTATATTATTGTAATTTAATTAATATTTGAAATGTTTTCGATATATTTTTTTTTAATTTCAAAGTATTTATACCTTTGTAGCTCAGTAAGTATGCTTCCAAAAACAACATTTGGCAACATTTTGCTAAAAATAAAACTAATTCTGCAACTTGCTTATATTATTCAAAAAAACTGAAAAGTAGTGGTAATACCATGAATTTAAGGTGTCATCTTGAAAGAAAACAACTTCTTGCAGTTCAGAAAGATTTGCAGAAGGAAGAAAAATGTTATCAAGACACTAAAAAAGCATCATCGTCACAACCTCTCCCAGGAAAACAAAGAAAAATGGCATTTAGGAGCATTGAGGAGTTCAAATTAGGTGAATCAGCAGAAAATAAGGTAAATCAAGCTCTTATATTTATGATTCAAATACTCAATGGCTTATTGTAAAGACAATAAGCCATTGAGTATATGAATCATAAATATATAAAAATGTATAATGGAGTATTTGAATCACAAGACAATAGCATCTTCATACAAAATTTCTTCTTGACCAACAATTAAAAGACTAATTTCCAATAATTATAGTAATATATCCATAGTCAAACAACAGCTCAAACAGAAATTTTGCTTATTGACAATTGATTTATGGACAGACATCCAGAAGAGGAGTTACATTAACTTGACTGTAGACAGACATCCAAAAGAGGAGTTACATTAGCTTGACTGTCCACTTTATAGATGAGGGAAATAAACTATGCAATGTATCATTGAATGTTTTTATATTGGAAGAACAGTATATTAGCAAGTATAGCTAATAAACTAAAGCAGTTGATAAAATACAGGAAACAGATGAAGAATATGTCAATGCAGCTGTTACTGATAATGCACAAAAAAAAAAGAAAAATAACATCGATGTTTTTGGGACTGATGTTTTCTAACATCAATGTTATCTTTCGATGGTTTAATCGATGTTAAACATTGAAGTTTCCCTATCGATATTCAACACTAATTATCATGCTTAAAACTGAACCTTAAGGCACACTTTCTTTCTGTAAATGGGAAGTTGATTAATATCTGGGTTTCCTGGCCTGTTTTCATTCCTTGAATTTGCAAATGAAAAAGTAAATTACCCAAGAATTCCCAGGATTTAGAATTTTTAATTTTTTATCTATGGAAGTTGTATTTGTTTAAATTAAAAAATACATACACTCAGCCCTCGATTTACACGGTATATACGTTCCTGGAAAAATCGGGCAAACTGAAACAGTGTAAAACGAGATGCAGAATTCATACAAAATAGAAGGATATTGTGCAAACCGAAACCTGTAAAACAAGATGCAGAATTCATACAAAATAGAAGGATATGTTCAATCGTAAAATGAGACACAGAATTCATACAAAATAGAAGGATATGTTCAATTTAAGTGAAAACCGTGTAAATCGATCTAAAAAAGATAATAAAAAGTCGAAGATATGTTCTTTATAACCGTGTAAAATGAGATAAGGATTAAAGGAAAAAAAGAGTCGAGGATATGTTCTTTATAACTGCGTAAAATGAGATACCGATTAAAGGAAAAAAAGGGGATTGGTTCATTAATTTTTAGAGATAATTTAATGCTTATCAAAATAAAACCCAAAAAAAATTTTGTTTGTTTTCATTTAAAAACTGTGTAAAAGTGAAACCGTGTAAATTGAGTACTGTGCAAATCAAGGGCTAGTTATATATTTTTATTTAACATTTACTTTTTATAGTGCATTAATAACAAGAAGAGTAAGATTGTGATATTCAAATTATTATATTATTAACATACTTTAAGTTTGCATTGAAAAATCAAAAATATTCCAATAAAATATTTTATTCTTAAAAAACAATATAGTAACAATAACAATATATTTTTTTAAATTTATTGATTTCAGCCATTTTTCTATTAAAATAATACAAAATAAAAGAAATCACCAATTTTGAATATTAAGCTATTACATATTGTCCAATGGTAAAGCTAGGTTGACACGATCAGAGCACACTCAGACAGAGTTCGCATGAACGATGCATGTGCATCCACTCGGACCTTTTCATCCGAGTTGAGTAAACTCGGACGGCAACCAAAATACTCAGACCGAGTGGCAGCTGATTAGAAGTTTAAGATGGTGGAAAGCAATAAACAATGATCATGTAGGTAGAGCGAACTCTCATGTTTGTGTCAAATGATGGAATTTTAGAATTAACGTGTCTTAAAAGTTCATCAAACTGAATATTAGTAAATTATAGGTAGTTTTGAATGTATTTTTACCTTCATTTTCCACCTCACGCAAAACGTATAAAAGGCGTCTAATTGCTCATGCCTGAGCAATTATTAAGAGGAAGTTATGAAGCTGATCCATTCTCGAGTTCATAACTTCTTCTTCCGTCTATTCAGTTTATTAACGTGACTGTCTAGCTCCTGCAATAATATATCAGCCACAGCACGAGATCCACCATTTCACTTCAGACTATAGAAAGAGTACATTTGGAATGTGTAAACGAACTTAAAACTTGGTCCAAGTGTACTCTGATCGTGTCAACCTAGCTTAAGTGGGATTAATCTATTTTAAGTATTAATTTTATATAACTTCATTGATAGATTTTTTCATTAAAAATTTATTGATAAAGTTTTGTATGAACATGATTAGAAGTATAGTGGCATTGTTTGCAGCTAATAGCTAGTGAAATGTCACAATGATATGTATTTAGGTCCAAATCCTATCAAAAATTTAACATATTAATATGAAATTTTAAGAATATTTTTAAAATATATGGGAATAGATCTTATATATCTCAAATTTTATCAATTTTGAGATATTTTAAATTTTATAAGTAGGGCCAGCCATCTGGGGGTGCAGTGGGTGCAATGCACCCGGGTCCCATGATTGAGGGGCCCCAAAATGATCATGAACTAAAAGCTCATATTAAAATTTTATTTTTATTTTATTTAATTAATTTTTTCAAATGTATTTAATTTGAAAAAACTGTATATTTTAGCTTATTTTTAAATTAGATTACTATACACTATTTAAAATAACGTAATTATTTGTAAAGTGGTAAGGTAAATTACTTCACCACTTTACAAATTAATTCTTGCAAATTTCATTAGATTGTGCAAGCATTTAGTTTTTGTTATTCGAATCAAGAATTCCCAACTTCTGTGGTTTCTAAAACTAGGTTAATTTCAATTCAGTTTCTTTGAGTCAGTCCTGCCTTGAGTGTTATATTTTCCTTGTTTAATATATAGTATTATATATTTTATAGTTTCTTGTGTAATATTATAAAAAGTAAGTACATATTTCACTTTTTGTTATTTCATGGAATTAAAATATTTGTAAATTAATATTATTTGAACATGTCTATGCCAAGAAAGTATCTCTTTGAGTGCCAAAAAAGGAAATTAGCAGAAAAGAAAAAAAAAAAAAAGAAAAAGCAAAATTTCAAAAAGTCACGGATAAATTTTGATTTATAATAAATCCAAATAAATCTGACAATGAAATTGCTACTACTTCAGCAGCTGCAATTCAAGCTTCGACTGGAGATGAAAACTCTAAACAAATTACACAACTTTGCCATGAAAATGTAGAAACTGTGGAATTCGTCGAAAAAGACGCATATGATTCTACAAACGTATTGGATACAGAAAATAACAATGAAAATGATAATAGTGTTGGTGATCAAGTGAATATAAATGATCCAGGTTTGTTGCCAAATATTATTACAGATAAATTTAGATTATTTTGTGTTAAATCCGGATCTAAACACCATCATCAAGATGCTTTCATTAAGAATGTTGTAGATAGATCATTTTCTATATCATACTATTTAAAAAAAAATACCAAATAATGAAACTCAGCTTTGCAGCTGGTTAGTTTACTCAGAAGCTGAAAACTCAGTATTTTGCTTTTGTTGTGTATTATTTTCCAAAAGAAGTGGAAAATTTCAATCAACAACATGATTTATATATGATTTTAATAAATGGAGAAAACTGTCATTTGTAATTCGAGATCATGAGGTTTCTGTTGATCACTTTAATTCTTTTATTGCTTGGCAAGAATTATGAAAAAGGCTTAATTTATGCTCGACCACTGACAAAACAAATCAAATTAATCGAAATAAAGAAACAGAACATTTAAAATTACTATTTCAAAGAATTGTAGATGTTATTCTATTTTTAGCAAGTAATAATCTATCATTTCGAGGATCCCATGAAACAACAAAAGCATCAAATAATGGAAATTTTTTAAGGCTAATAGAATTATTAGGTAAATATGACCCTGTGCTAATGAATCATGTAAACAATTAAAAATACAAAAACAAGAATTGTGCATAATTTGACACATACATCTCAAGATGAAATTATTACTGTGCTGGGTAATTAAGTCCTTAATAAAATTAAAGATAATATAAAAGCAGCCACGTATTACAGTATCCAAATGGATTGTACTCCTGATAATTCTCACAAGGAACAAACTTCAATAATTATTAGATATGTAAACTTTGTAGACAAAAAATTAATTATAAATGAATCATTTATAGAGTTTATTGAAGTAACTGACATGACTAGTGAAGGACTAGCAAATACACTTTTTAAAAGAATAGGTAACCTTGATTTAGATATGAATTGAAGGGAGCAAGCATACAATAACAGTAGCAATATGAAAGGAAAATATAAAGGTGTACAATCTAGAATATTTAGTTTAAACCCTCTTGCAATTTATGTACCTCACTTATCACATTCTTTCAATTTGATAATTTGTGATGCTGCTTCCAGTACCATACACTGTAAAAATTTTTTTGAAATATTACAACATTTATATTGCTTATTTTCTGCATCTACAAAAAAGTGGGAAATTATACAAAAGCATTTAAATATTACACTTAAACCATTATGTGATACTCGATCGGCAGCGGAAATAGACGCAGTCAAAGGAATGTATACGCAGTTTGAACAAATTTGTAATGCATTAGAACTTATTAGTGCAAGTAACGATAACACCTCAGAAGTCAAAGGAATGTATATGCAGTTTGAACAAATTTGCATTTGAACATTAGAACATTATTGCAATAGAACTTATTAGTGCAAGTAACGATAACACCTCAGTATCCGAAGCCAAAAGTTAATCAGATTCATTACAAGAAATGCCATTTATTTTATGCTTATCGGCATGGTTTACAATATTGTCAAAAATTAATAGTATCAACAAACTATTTCAAGCAAAAACAATTGTTCTTGACTCTGCTTTTAATTTAGTAAATAAAGTTAAAAATGAAATCCAAAATTTAAGATCAAAATTTAGCACTTTTAGATGACGGAAAAATGATACCACAAAAGTTGAATATTTCAGAAGATTTCCCTGAAAAAGAATTCAAAAAAAGGTTATTTTCCAAATTAAAAGAAGATGAAATTTTACAACCCTCAGTAGAGGAATTTAGATGTTACTTTTTCAACATTGTGATTGATACTGTCATAATACATATAGATAAAAGATTTTAAAATATACCTAGTATTATTTCTGATTTTAAATTAATCACTAATATAAAAATATCAGAAAAAATAAACCAAAAAACTGTTTAAAAGATTTAGTAAGGTTTTTTATAAAACTTTATAGTAAAGATGTAAATGAATATCTAATCCATGAAATTGATTTGTGGCGAGAATTGATCTTGGACCAAAAAGATGTAAATAATGCGCAAGACATATTGCAACATATATTAAATAACTATAATGAATTATTTCGAAATGTGCTAACCATGTTAAGAATTTTCTTTGTTACCAGTTACTATAGCAAGTGCAAAGCATTCTTTTAGCAAATTAAAATTAATAAAGAATTATCTTCGGTCAAGTATGTATGAAGAACACTTAAATGCACTTGCTATATTAAACATCGAAAAGGAAATTGCCAAAAATTGTAATTTTTCCGAAATGACTGGTGAATAACAATGTAATAGCAAAAAAATTGCATATTTAGCCTAAATAAAGACATATTACGCAATATATGTTTATTTTGAATCCCTTTAATTTTACCTATGAAAAATATTTTAGGGCCCCAAAAAGTTTCTTGCACCCGGGCCCCTTTATACAGAAGGCCGGCACTGTTTATAAGTACAGTTGATGATGAATGGGGTCTGAGGGCTGACACTTCCAGTAGTCAGACAATCTGCAAACCATCATGCCGCCCATGTGAAATTTTTGTCACAAATTGTCGATGTGCGAGAAAGAGAAACTGACATACACAAAATTGTCAGTTGCTATTCGTTCGTTGCTCAGGCTTATAGTTGGACTAATTTTTAAGTTCAGTACACTGATTACTGTAAAACAGTGTTTTTATTGTATCAGTATTTGTAATTTATCTTTGCATAATGTCACAAACCATAAAAAGTGAAAAACGAAAACACAAGATATGGACTGCGGTCGAAAAGGCAGAAATAATTAAGAAATTTGACATGGGAGAAAGGTTTAATGATTTGGTTTTGTTTTATGGTATTGAACGAGCCACCTTTTATGACATTAAAAAAAATTGGAATAAAACTGAGGGGTTTGTGAAAGATTTGAACAGCAAGAGCAGTGACAGTAAAGTCTTAATAAACAGAGCATATTCGTTTGTGTAATTCCATTTTTTTCATTGAACATCCAATAATCTGACAAATCTCTGAAATCCGACAAGCCCCAGAATCATATGTGTCAGATTAGAGAGAGACTACTTATGAGGGCCAGTCCTGCCTCGGCACTGCTCATTCGGGTTCAGATCTCTTGCCCCCGCATCCCTCTGTTGTCGACGCTCTGTTTTGATACTAAGTTTGATTTTAACACATTGAATAACTAGTCCAGTAGTAACAGCACAGCTTCCATAATAAAATTAACTTGTTAAGTTTTATTAGAACAAGAATATACAACAAGAAATAACTTACTAAATTGGTTAATACAATATATACAATAGTCCTTCTTAAACAATGGTGATCATTACTTCTAAACAAATACCATAACCAATTGACGACTTTCACCAAATGAAGACCAACATGGCCCAACAGGAAAAGACAGTTCACAACAGTAACCAGTACTAAATGTCACAAGGTCACCAACATTAAACATAGACGAAGACAACAGTCACCAGCTGAGAAGACATTGCCAGAAGGACTATTCGTGCTAATCTTCTGATGATACTTATATGGCATCACATTTACATACTGAATGAATTTATTTAAATTTCCAAATAATAAAAGATTTTTACTTATCAACCAGTCTTTTTTCTTCTTATAATTATAAACAAACACCAATCGGTTAATAAAGAACCTTTTTAACATAATGTTAATATTTTCTAAGAAATATTTTGACAACAAGATTAATATAACAAATTCCAAGATGGCATATGTGACACCTCCGACTAGCATATCGTCCTCCCCAATACAAGGTAATACTTCAAAATTTTTGTTTTTCACTTCTATTTCTCTCTTCAATAATACCAAGAAAAAACACCATTTTACAATCCTTACATACTGTACAGTCAAACCTCACATTACATTATTAATATGTTCCAAGACTTGCTACTTAAGTTGAAAAATGACTTAAGTCAAATAAACACTTTAAAAATCAATCTAGACCCTCTATAAATTAATTACCCTGTAACATTGTTAATAACATTTTTAAGTTTTTAAATAATCTATTAAAAATTAAAAAGTGTTAAGATTATTATTTAGCTTTTAAATAATTTTATAAATTATTTTGCATATTTTAATATTCATTTTTATGTGATTTTTGCACTTTTTACTGGTTTTTAGACAATTTCTTAATTTTTTTGAGTTTTTAATATGTTAACAGATGTAACATGAAGTTGTATAAATTGATGTAAAACATAGCTTCAATATGCTGATGTAAATGCATCACATACAAAATATTTGGCATACTGACATTCAAACCAAAAGCATACAATGCGACTTATATAAACAATATTGTTGCAATAACATTTATTATATTTTGATTATTGATATTTTAATCATATTATATTAGAGTTAATATGATATTTTTATTTTAAGATTCATTTCTATCTGAGAATCTAACACTAGAAAACCCTCCAGAGTAACTCTTATGAACACATGAGGATCTTGAGAGTATGTCTTTGGAAAATACTCTTAAAACCATGTCAACTTTTGTGATAGATAGTCAACTTCTGAGAGTAGTGACATCATGTCATTGTACAAACAAAGAGTTATGGCAGCTGCTGTAGTGGTTAAGGTTATTTAAAAAAAAGAAAAAATTAAAATACAAAAAAACCTATTGGATCACTTAGATTGATTGCAGGAGTATATTCAGTGCTGGATCTGCTCTAATCAGAGAACTCAAAATTAAAGACACTCAATAATTTAGAAATTTCTGCCAACTTACAAGTAATGAAGTAGAATATATTAAAGATGCTGTTGGATCAGCTATATTAAAAAAAAAATACATTATTTAGAAAAGCCATACTGGTATGTGACAGGGTAATGTTAACACTAAGATTTCTCACATTTGATGAGTCATATATACTTTGATTATAAAAGTGTTAATAACGCAAGCCATCATGATCAGTGTTTTTCTCAGCAGGCAATTTCATATCATAGCCTAAGTACCTCTTCCGTATATCAGTATGTTTCACATTTGATGAGTCATATATAGTTTGATTATAAAAGTGTTAATAACGCAAGCCATCATGATCAGTTTTTTTCTCAGCAGGCAATTTCATATCATAGCCTAAGTACCTCTTCCGTATATCAGTATGTACTGTAAGTAGGATAATCAAAGAAGTGTATCCAGCTATTTACAGACTCTGTATGAAAAATATTTTAAGATAAAATAATATCTTTGATTTATATTTTTTATAACTTTTATTAAAGGTGCAAAGGATATGCAGACCCCTATCAATATTTCAAAAATTAACTCTCTTCATAGATGAACTTTATAGTTTTTTTGTATTTCAATTTTTTTTCTTTTTTTTAAACACATTAAAAAATTATTAATAAAATAAAAATAAATTTAACATGTTAACATTTTATTGTACTTTTTATAAAATATTATATGGAAAAGGTTCAATGTTCCCCATTGTAGTTTGCAAAACATTAGTTGATTCTTGTATGTTTATTAATGTGTTTACATTAATAAACATACAAAAATCTGATCAACAGAAATCTCTATTCTGATGAATTTCATTTATTTTATATTGTTCAATAAGCATCTTGATATCATTAGGAGACCAAATTTTTGTCATGTTGCTCAGCACTCTCAGAAAACTCTCTCAAAATATATGAAAGAAACCATGTATTTTGAGAACTATGTTGGTATAATCTTCATTTTACTAGGGGATTTATGCAATTCAAATGATTCTAAACCAGCCAAACTTCTTCCAGTGGTTTATTTTTGAATTAACTGCCAAATTAATAATTATTAATCCGACAGATGGTGGCACCGTAGCGTAAATAATTATTAATTTGGCAGTTAATTCAAAAATAAACCACTGGGGGAAGTATGTCTAGTTTAGAATCATATGTTGGTATTTTGTGAGCTTATCTTTGAGAGTATAATAAAACTATGTCCACCTACAAACAAGTCTCAATAAGTTTGTTCGCTGAGAGCTGCTAGTAGGAGTGTTGCGAGCTACTCTCAGAGGTGTGTCTACTTGCAAAATTCCCTCTCAAGTCTCTCTCATTACAATTTTTCTCTCAGATGGACATGCAACCTTAGATTTACATAAATATTCAAAAATTACTTTTACATTGAGGCAATGGTTCTTAACCTTTTTGAAGACACGGAACATTTTTGATTGTAAAGAAATTTGCGGAACACTATATCACTAAGATCATAAAACAAACAACAAAAATATGCATGAACATGTATTTTACTAAAAATTATACATTACATATTAAATAATAGTAAAGAAACATTATTTAAAAAAAACATATTCTTAAGACTGTAGTTAACTCTTTTAGAAAAATGGAACATTTTTAAACTAAGTTTAATGCGATGCCTGAGCTAATTGTCTTTTGTAGATTTGAGCAATCTCAGATCTAATATATAATAAAGCTATCTTCATTATTTCATCAATATTCCTGAGTCTTTTGTGTTTTTGAGTTATGTTTGTTAATGTTGAAAAGCATAGCTCACACAAATATGATGTCAAAAACTGTAGCAAAATCCTAAGTGCTTTTGTGGGTAAGCCTGCTTAATAGTTTATTCGAAAATGCAAGTTGAATCTTATGCAAGTTGAATCTGCACAGTATGCTAAGATCATTCAAGCAGGCCTCACTTTCATAATTTTGTGGAACACTTGCAACACATTCACGAAACAAAGAACTACTACATTGAGGTATCAAAAAGCATGCATAGTATGTGAATAAATATTGGGTTGTTCGGAAAGTAATTTCATTTTTTTTTCATGAAAACATGCGACAATTTTTTTATAGTATATAAATATTTTATTTAATTATATATTGACCATTTTGGTCCAAAAAATTTTGTTGAGAATAAGATTTCAGTGAAAAATTTATAAAATTTTGCAATTGAATAAGCATTACTTTTTTGAATATACAATAATTTAATTAACTAGTTGAATCTATATTAATATTAAATACAAGCACTATAAGCAGTAATAAAAATTTATTCTAAAAAGAAGAAACATTTTCGATGAATATTGGAGCCTCTTCAAGAGGATCCAATATGGATCAAAAATGTTTCTTCTTTTTAGAATAAATTTTTATTACTGCTTATAATGCTTGTATTTAATATTTTTTTTAAAAACTGAATCTATATTATTTTCTAAATTAATAAAAATCGATCTGTTATATGTAAAATGATTTATTTTATCATATTTTATTTTATTCTTATTTTATATGAATAAAATATATAATAATAATAAAATAAATAGACTTATAATTCAAGTAATTGTATAATTCCTTGAATTATACAGTCACTCCTCAACTTACAAAATACAAGCCCTAATAAATTCAATTTTACATAAAATATTTTCTGTAATTTTCTTTTTTAATTTTTTAAGATATATAGCATAAATCATTACTGTATTTGTAAATTATAAGTCCAAACATGTTGGTTTACAACATTTAAGCTCATGTTATTTGATTTATGTTTTCTGTGTTGTTTGTTGATTTTAAGTATCATATTACTATTATGATATCATTCCTGCAGCATTGTCTTATTTTCAGTCAAGGAGCAATATGTACATAACGTTGTATAGATGCAATCATTGTAGTCACTTAGTTTCAGGAGTTTTTAATTCAGAATTTTTGTAAAAAAATTATTTTTCCAACTTACATAAAATCTGACTTGTGTAAAGTTACCAAAAAAGTAACCCTTATGTAAATCAGGGAATGGCTGTATAGTAATAACTAAACCATCTCATAAATCAAGAGTACCTATATATTTTATATATAGATATCCTTGACTTATGAGGCGATTTGGTTCAAACTCTGCACTTTAAGTCAGACCAGTTGCAAATCAGAAATTTCCTTGGAATAAAAAATGGAGAAGAAGAGTATATAGGAAAGATGTATATGAACCTGAAAGATAGAATTAAAGAACATAAAAACAATATATCTGCAGATAAATTATCTATAGTATTGGTCTCTACAACCAATGAATGTGATCTGCAAATTTGTTAGCATGAAACTATAATAAACTGAAACTATATGTAACAAACTTAATAAAACATTTACTGACTGATGCTGAACAAAAAACTGCAGAGGCCATACAAATATTAAGAAGAAACAGAACACATAATGTTACGAATGACTTCCTATGGTAAGAACTTACCTACTCATGGTGGCTGTGGTATCTAAACCTGCAAAATGCTTCTAACATATATTAATTAAATATGTATAAAAATATCAGGTCATCCCATAAATAATACTTTTGCATTGTGAAGAAAACGAACAAAATTTACCTGGAATAGATCTTTTAATCATCATAATAAATATCCCCAGTACTTACAATCTTCTCCTACTGTTCAATATGATTTTGAATGGCAGACTTGATGTCGTCCATGGATTTCAATCCAAAAAACTCATTTAGAGTTTGGTGCACTTCCTCAACATTTCAAAGTTTTTCCCCAGCAAGATAGCATTTGAAGCTGCAAAACAGATGGAAATTGAATGGTACAAAGTTAGGGGAATAAGCTGGATGGGGAAGTTTTTCCCATCCAAACTCTTGCAATTTGACACAAGTCATTCTGGCCACGTGTGGTTTCGCATTGTCCTGTTGAATAACGATGCCTTTAAGATTAAGAGTATTAGACATTTTTCCTGTAAGGCCAGTGCATAGATGCTCTATTCTGACAGTAGGCCTCCCTTGTAATAGTTTGGTTTAGTGGCAGAAGCTCGTAATGGATTGTATCTTGCATATCCCACCAAACATTCAGCAAAACCTTATGCGGAAAATGCCCAGATTTAGCCACTACTGCAGGCACAATCTGTTTAGGAGCTACTCATGTTTGCACTTAATGTTATGGTATATCTCCCATAACCACTCTTTTCAAAAACAGCTCCCTCTTTTCATAGAAGAGCAAGAAAGTGCAAATGACCACACACTATTGCAGATTTTGTGGCACGAGCTCATGAGGTACTCATTTTAATACATAACCAAGGTCCTGTAGATGCTTGCGAATAGTTGAATGGGATGAATGGACGATTGTGGCTAATTCCTTGACTATTGTCTCTGGATTTCTCTCAATAGAAGTTCTCAGCATATCATTTTCCGGCTCAACAGATCATATTTCACATGGCAGATCTATGAGGGTCCTGTTCCCCAATTGGAATTTTTGGAATCATTCTTGATACTTTCTGACATTCAGGGTACCCTGCCCATATATGTTATTGATGTTAAATTAAATACAAGCACTACATGTAGCAATGAAAATTTATTCTAAAAAGAAACGTTTTAAATCCATATTGGATTCTCCTCAGCTTCTAAAGCAGTGATCACACTGCAATTGTTTGCCGCGCATGCGACTGCAACAGCGAATGGCTCTTCCAACAAATTGGTAAACTCCCTCCAAATAGCGCGCGATTTCAACCGTGCTTGAAAACAAAAGAGCTTGTTTTCCCGGCAATGGTTGCAAGCTCGCAATCAATGAAAAGCAAGGAAATTTTTGACACGTGTCCAAGATGGCGGTTACATGGAATTCGACCGTAGAATCAAATTTTATCGAATTATTACAACAACATAGTTGTTTGTGAGACTTCAATTCCGTGGATTATCAAAAAAAAAGATATAAAAAAATCCTGCTTGGCATGAAATAAGCAAAGTTCTTAAAATTATAGCTTTATTCTTCTTAATCCTTTTTTAATTCCACTCATATTGCTAACTCTAGGTAGTATATAACTAAAATAATTATTAAAACTGAATTAATGTTGTTATTAAGCTTAAAAAGTTCATAAATAGCACAAAAAGCAGTATGTACGTATATAACTTTAATATACAAAAACGTTTTCGATACAATACGTATCCTCTTCAGTTGTATAAACATTTACAGATATAAAGAATACATGTGTTCTAGAACATAAGACTTTAGAACAAAACATTCAAAATTTAACGTTGTTATATTGTACAGTTAAACACTAACCAAAGAAATAACAGTTAAACAACAACATCCGCCTTGACTATAACTTCATTGGATGATTTTATCGTGCTCTCATTGGCTGACTATATTGCATCGCAAGCTACATTTCCCAGTGTGATCACTATTTGGCGATTGCAACTTGTTGCCATTGCAGTCGCGCACGTGATGAAAAATTGCACAGTGTGACCACAGCTTAATGGAACATAGTTCAAAAATTCAAACAGTTTATATACATTGTTCTAGTTATTATGTCACTATTTACAGAAAAAGTTATTCTCTGAAATATTTGTGACTTTTTCTGTAAATAACAATGTAATAACTAGAATGAGGTATATAAACTTTTCGAATTTTTAAACTATGTTCCATTAGAAGCTGAGGAGGATCCAATATGGATCGGAAATGTTTCTTTTTAGAATAAATTTTCATTACTGCATATATTGCTTGTATTTAATATTTCTTGAGTTAGAAGCAGAGTTTAAGTTAAAAACAATTTTGATGTTTTGTGTCATTACAGTTGCTGTATATCCTTGGTTCAACTCACTCATACAGCATAATATGCCTTAAGTGCTCTTCAGATACTGCTATTTCCTATAGATTTTAATGGCACAAGGGATGTATGTACAATTGTTGTTCACTGCCTCACATTGCATGAAGAGTATGCCTTGCAATATATGTCTTAAGGAGCAGTTCTGTGGGACATGCAAAAAACAGCATTATTTATGGAATGGCCAGATATTTTTATATATGATTCTCCTATAACTCTAAAGATAGACTAATGTAAATGGTGCTAATAAAATGGTTTGTATAAGGGACATATGTTTTATGTAATCTAATATCAATTAGAGTTGTTTATTTAAGAAAATTAATGTTTTTGTATTTTTAACTTGTTAAATATCAGATAAAAAGCTTATTCAAATAACATTGCTTAAATTTTTAAAAAAGAATTTTTTGAATTTAAATTCTTTAGAATATGATGTTCTATTTTTAAATTGTAAACTGATGATGTCTGCAAACAGTCAAAAGTACAGTACTTCTATGTTGTTATATTGGCATATATTATTGAATTAAAATTATTATTTTTCTACTAAAAGAGCTTGTGGCTGTTGAAAATGTTAGTAAATTGTAAATGGTTTTTTTTCTTTACATAATAAAGTGTAATCTGCTGAAGGTTTATATATTTTTTGCAATTATGAATATATACATAGCAGAACCTTAGAAATAATGAAACTATAGAAATATTTATCTACACAACAACCAGTAACATCCAAGTAGAAATTACATAAGAATCACCAGATAGTGGCAATAAGACAAAATCAAATAACACATACAGGTATCAAATATAACAAAAAGTGCACTGTGATATCAGAATTTGCATTATACAAGGAATTTAAAGTAGAGTGGAATAGGAATAGAATAATGAAAAAGTAAATAGTAAGTCAGACTACAGATCCAGACTATATTAAAAAAATGGCATATCTTTAAAAGAAAATCTAAACACATTGATAATTAAGAAAAAAGATGCAGAAATACTTAATGAAACATGGAAATGGATAGTTATATTTGACTATTTGACACTAGAGGAAAATATCAGTGCAAATGACATGTAACAGACAATAGAATTAGGACACCTACCAGTCCACATCTCATGGTCATAGATGCCATACACATCTCTATGCATATACAGGTATCCCTCGTTATACGCAATCACATTTTACGCATTTTTGCTATAATGCAATTTAAAAAAAAAAAAAAAAATTAAGCTTTTAAATTAAAAACATTTTTGTTTAAAAATCGTCTCATGGAGATGAGATAAATGTTGGTGAACTGCTTGATTCCTACTCACCAGAACTCACTAATGAAGAGTTTCTGAAAAAAAATATGAATGATATTGTTTTCCATTTCCAAAAATCAGGAGCACTTTGTTGCTGAGTCCATCAAACAGCTTTCAACAAAACAAATGACTGAATTTTTTAAACATATTGAGAGTGCTACCAGAATAATTGAAGAAAGTGATACTAATGAGACTAGAAGTGCCAAAGTTGCGAGAGAAATTCAGAATTCTTTGGCTTGCTACAAAGAACTTTATAGTGAGAGGAAGAATGCTGCCTGTTTCATTAAAAAAGTTAAAGATCATCAGCCTATTATCCCTGGAATTTCAAGAGAGCAAGAGAGAGATGATCCAGACTCGCCAGACCCAATCCATTCATCATCGGATTGAAGACTGTCAGAAGTATGTAGTGTTTAGGTATTTATGACATTGTATTAATTAAATTCATCCATCCAACCATTCATTCATTAAAATTCCTTTTGCTCAGAAGTGTAAAGTTTTCATTTTTCTTATCCTTCTGAAGAAACCCCTATTCCTATCTCATCCATGCTAAATTCAACTCATTTTAAGCAATTTTGTGTTACGCAATTATTTCATAGAACCAATTAATCACGTAAAGCGAGGGACACTTGTACCTTCTGATTTTTTTCATTATATATATTGAGATTTAATATATAGTAGTTGTATTTAATCTTTCTATTATGTAATGAAACTGAAGATGGGTTATATCCAGCAGTGAGCTATGAAAATTTTATCAAAAAGCTCACACTTTATCTTTTAAAAACAAATATTGAATTCTAATTAAATGTGTTACTTTTTACAAAAACAGAAAATACAAATAATTGTACATGCACAAGAAAATATTTAAAAATAAAAAAAATCCCAAAATATCACAGAAATTACATAAAATAATGAGTAAATTTAATTATGCAACACAATACTTAAATACACACTAATTACTGGAATAAGTCTGAAGACCTCAGACTTATTCCACTAGGGAAGGTTTGGCTGTAGTATTTGGTTTGATATACAACACAATTTATGCCAGAAGCTGCCACACATTTTCTGTTTCTTCTTTCATGTCAATTGATCTCCTAGTGATGATTTTCAAATAAGTTTTTACATAAGGTTCAGGATTAAATTCTCTTAAAAGTCTCCTCTTTAAACCGGTTATCTACAATGCATTTGACCAAACATAAACGAAACCAGACAAAATCCTAATTCTCACCCTTCCCACATTTCAAAAACTCTTTTGCACTAAGTCCCTACCTGCCTACCCTGCTTCAGAAGACATTATCGCCAAACTGCCACTATTCGAGATGTACTGTACATTCAAATACACCAAATACGAGGACGAAAAAACTAGCATAAGTCAAACTATGATTATGACACACCAGACATGTTTTTCTTAAAATAAATAAACAAGCAAACAAAATGAACAAGGGACTCATAAATTAGAGACAAATTTAACAAAGGGCTCGCAAACAAGCCCCCTATAGCTCACTCTTGGTTATATCCTGAAAGCACTCTTTTAAATTCTATACATTATTAGTCATTATAAATTGAATACCAATTTGTAATTTCTCTGTTAAAATTTTGCATTGATTAAAAGAGATATCAAATCAATCAGTGCCAAAATTACTTTCCAAAACAATAAAAAATATAGGCAAATTTTGTAAATCTGAAATTACATAACTCAGAATTATATAAGTTAAAGAGTGTCTTTAGTTTTGGTTGAAGTCTTTATGTTATAGAAATATTCTGAAATTCAATTGTTAAATATCAATTTACAAATAATATTTAAATATTATCAAATTATTTAACATAAAATAAACTTTATATATATTTCACTAAGTATTATACTTTACCTTAACAAGTTGTGAATTAATCCATTTTGTAAAAGTTTTCTTTTGTACATCTTCTCTTTCATCTGAATATTAAAAATATGTTCATACATTAAAAATATTTAATATATTCTATAATTCAAAACTATTTCAAATAAAATAATTCAAAATTTTAATATCATCAAAAATTAATAATAAAGAAATAATTAAACAACAAAATCTGGAATTTAGTAATTCAGTGAGAGATTATCTATTTATATAAAGTTTTTACATTTCTAGCAATACAGTAGAATAGTGGTTCTCAACCTTTTTTCTGTCGAGGAACACATTTTAATATTTTAAAATTTGGCAGCACACACAAATATTTTATATAATAATTTAAATTTAACAACAAATTTTTATTAACAGATTATTATATTTATTCTTATTTATTAAATAAAAGTAACCAATAAGCCAAATGAGTAAGAAAAATTGTTTAATCAAAAATGTTTTCGGCTATCCACATAGCCTGCCTCAGTTGTAATACCTGAGGCAGGCTATGTGGATAGCCGAAAATGTTTTTGATTAAACGATTTTTCTTACTCATTTGGCTTATTGGTTGCTTTTATTTATTAACTAGAGTAAGAAGTTTTTTCATTTTGAATTCTTATTTATTGCATTCAGATTACAGACATACTCGTACAGGGGATCATTAAATGGTGGCCCTTATTAATTTATAGCACCACTTGCAGATTTTGTCTTTTTAGAGAAACTATAATTTTAATTTTTTATTACTCAATTTTTAAATTATGAATAACAACAGAAAATTTTGGCTGTCACAGAAATTCAAGAGTTAGATTTTTCTAATGATACCGTATTTATAGGAATCGGTACAGTGGTTCGATTGCAAAAGATATATCCAGCCAACTACATTTCACTATTAATATATATGATTCGTACAATTATATATATACAATTCTTATACATACATACATACAATTAATTCTTAATTTTTCGTGGCACACCATCAAAGGTTTGGCGGCCTACTAGAACCACTGCAGTAGAGTGTCAATTATCCAAACGTCGATTAACCGAAATGTTGCTTATCCGAACATAATTTTCAATTGTGATACACAACAGGTCTCCACCAATAATCCTACCCTACAATGTGTAGGGTGGGAGAATCTAAGCTTCTGTTATGTGCATTGACTGTATGCAGAAACAATTGACAATTAAACTACTGTATATATATTTAATTAATATATTTGATATAATAATAATAATACAAATAATTAGAAAACAAATGAGGCAGAATAACTTATGTAAACAATAAAACATATATATTTGAAGAAAATTTTGTATTTTTTACACTGTGTTTTTCTTATTTTTCTATCAAATCGATTATTGGTTTCTTGGGTGCAGAAAACCTTAGAAATTTGGTTCTTTATATTTATATATTTAATTTCCCATTATTAAAATATAAAAAAGACTAAATAAATATCTTATGGGGTCCTGAAATTTAAAACTCTAGCAGTGCTAGTAAGAATGTAGAAACTGTTTCAATTACTAAATAAAGAGTATTAAATGTCACACCATTAAACTTTTAATTCATTCTATTAAAAATTTTTTCAATCTGTTCATTAATTATCCATGACACAAGATCAGCTCCTTTAGTTAATATTAAAAAAATATCATAGCTTTAATTTACATTAAAAATTAGAGTATCATATTCTTTTAAGAGAAAACAGTTTTTCTAAAATTTTTAGCTTACTTATTTTAACCATAAGCTTATCTTATTGAAATTAATTAAATTCTATGAATTATTTAAAGAAATATATTTAAACAATTTTAGTTTTGAACTTATTCTATTCTCATTATTAAACCATAGATGTTATTTGTTATTTCAAACAATTTCAATCAAGAAAAAATAATTTTAATATACAGATTAGATAATTTTGATATATAGAATAAATATACTATTTATTAAGCTAAATTTTACAGACAAATTAATATATAGTAGTGATAGATTATTCATAAATGATTTGATCAGAATGATTCAATCACTAAGTGAATTGAATGAATTCTGATTCATTTGGTGAAAACAAATTTATTACTTTTTGATTCATTTCAATTTCCATTATAACTGAAGCAATCACTTTAACTTCTGATACTGCAATTTGTTTGAAATAATTAGCCACTAAATTACATATTTTATTTTAATTTGAATAATTTTATTAGGTAGAATTTTAATGATAGAGGATTTTTTTATTTTTTTAAACACCATTTTCCAATTGTTCACCGATTACTAAATGACAAGATTCATTTTCAGGCCCTATCACATGTCACCATACTTCTGGAGTCTGTAGAGATGTGCCAGCTTGGATAACTTGAATAAACTTTTCAAAGATTTGCAAACCTTTTAATCAAATCAGAATAATTCAGCAAGTCAGAGTGATTCATCAAGTCAAACAAATTAAAAGATCAAATGATATGATTGATTCATGTAAGCAAATTGAATTAAATGAAATGATTACAGTCTTCAAATAAAAAAAAGTTTTTTCTTAGCTTAAATCATTAATTGTAACAGTAATATATTCAACTTCATATAAGTTCCAAAATAGTAAGATTTTATTCTGATAAGGATTTTTTAAATATGAATGAATTAAAGGATGTTTTACCTTTTGACAGCATATACAGGGTGCGTCAGCTAAATCCAGACAAAATAAACAATTTAATTAAACAAAATTTCCTAGTTACAGGTGTTTATGTATCAACAATTAAAAGAATTGTAATTGAAGGAAATTTTTAAAATAAATTTTCAAATTATAATTAATTTTAGCATTTATAAAGTAAAAATTGAAATATTTTAATGTAAAATATGTAATGTTTTATGTTTTAATTCAAATATCAAGTCGAAAATGGTAATAAATTCTCTACTGCGATACGTTTTACATCGTATCACTTATCGTTAATCCAACTGAAAAGACTCGTCGATCATCAAATTTGGCCTTGAAAGTTCTTGCTTTGAAAAGGGTATAAATCACAGATCTTTCTTAAGTTATTGATGCTGGTCTGAATCAGGGATGTCCAACCTTTTGGCTTCCTTGGGCCATATTTAAAGAAAAAAATTATCTCAGGCTGCACATAAAATATACTAATTCTAACGATATTTATTAAACAAAATAGTTAATAAATAATGTACAATATATGATTTCCACCATGATAAATAAGCAAAAATGTCATTTGTAATAATCTTAGACTTCTTTTCATTCAGAAATTTTTAAAAGTTATTAAGCAGGTCAAGAAATTTTAATGACTGAAATAAGAAATATTTTAAAAAATGGAAACAGGAAATATAGACAGATATTTAAATAAAAACTTGATTACTTAATTATTTTTTTTTATGTATTTTTAGTACAAAAATGAAACTTTTCTTTATCTTTATTAGAGGGATATTTCATGATGATATGGCAAATTTAAAAAAATAAAAACACTAAGTAAATAAAAATCTCAATGTTTTAAGGAAGCTTACAATTTTATGTTGGATATTCATTACTGTGGTGGGCCGTGGGTTGGACAGCCCTGGTCTAAATAATAGATTTAAACTATTACTACCCTCCAATAAATTTTTAGTATAAGTTTGGACTGTGCTTTATTTTGAATAGCTGCCTTTTTTTATTTTAAATTAGTGTATTTTATCTAACTATATTTGTATCATTTATATAAATTTTTTATTTAAATTTGAAAAGTATATTTATCAAAATATGTTCTAATATTGCTTGTGAAACTAATCTACTCTAGTCCAGGGGTTCTTAACCGAGAGTATTCATACTCCTTGGGGTATGGGACTCAATCTCTGGGTACAGATATTTTATTTTATTTTATATATTAATTTATATTTGGGTAGTACATGAATGGAATGCAAGTGAAGGGGATATGGGACCATAATGGACAATCCATTGCAGGTTTGGAGTCATCAAAAGATTAAGAACCACTGCTCTAGTTTAATGTAATTATTGTTTTAATTATCAACACAGATGATTGTAATGAATAAAACATTCTTGTTTAATTAATTATAAAAATTATTTATCACCACCATACCCTGATACTTCCTTTTTTCTAATCTGTAGATTTTCACTCACTATTTCTTCACACTATTTGATACATATGTATCAAATATTAATAGTATGAGGAAAATAAATTCAAGTTTATTTTCTTAAATACAATTAATTCATAAAAGACTATTATCACCATTTTTCCAAAATAATCCATTTATTTTACAAACAGTGCAAAATAGATAAATTCTTCCATATAAATCACTGCTTATAAAATACAATTGGTACAAATATACAATTCAAGTATTGTTAATCATAATTTTACAATCAGTCTAATAAAGTGACTGTCCTTAATGCATCTTCCTCAAGTATTTCTAATGTTGCAACAGCACCATCATTAAAAATGTAAGAAAGTCCACCATCAATTACAATGCAGGCATCAAACATTCTTGATTTCACCTCTATTCTAAAATAGTGAGAAAAAAGCTATTATATAAATATTTACTTAAAACAAGGTTCTAAACAAAAGCACACTGGAACCTTGTTACTAAAAGTAAAGCAGTTTAATAGTTTTGTCTTTATATTTACTTAAAAAGTAAAGCAGTTTAATAGTTTTGTCTTTATATTTACTTAAAAAATACAATTTTGCATGAATGTGATTATTTATACATAAATAAAAAGAAAAAAAGAATAAAGATAAAAAAAAATTACTACTACTTTTCATATTTGTAAAATACATTTACATAAATATATATATAGATCAAATATATTATCTGACATATTTTATTAAAAATAGTAATAATTGAATAAATTTTTTACAAACTGTGATACATATGTATCAAATAATACAAGTTCATTTAACTTTTTTCCTTTTCATTGCTGCTAGGCACA
The DNA here is from genome assembly GCA_000484575.1 of Olivierus martensii. Classification (NCBI taxonomy): domain Eukaryota; kingdom Metazoa; phylum Arthropoda; class Arachnida; order Scorpiones; family Buthidae; genus Olivierus; species Olivierus martensii. The sequence continues at coordinate 53,034 of AYEL01084583.1, forward strand.
ATCAAATGAAAATATGTTCTCTTTGCAGAATATATCGAACTTTTGAACTTTTCTTGCTGCATCTAGATTATACAGGGTGCATCAGCTAAATCCGGACAAATTTCAAATTGAATTTCCCACCATATTTGACGTTTAGTAAGCCAGACAGACGATGCGTTTGAGGATAAGTACAAAATAGCCGATTAGTTAAGATCGAGTGCAGAATATAATCGGAGAGCAGCGATAAGCGAAGGCCTTCGCACTGGACATTCACCTTCTGAAATAATTTGGTTCTTTAACTATCCAAGATCGACAGTTTATGATATCTGCTGCTAGATATGTGGCTTCAGAGAAGTCTGAAGAAGATTCTGCCAACCTGGCAAGTAAGAGCCATTTCAGAGGGAGATCATCTCAGAGGACCCAGGGCAATCTCTTAGGCAGTTGGCAAAAACACTGGGTGTGAGTGAGGCCACAATGCGCCGAATTGTGGAAGAGGACCTACGGTACAAGTCCTACATAAAATTGGCAAGAAAAATACAACTAACACCATCTGTCGGGAAAAAAACGAAATTACTTTCCGAACAACCCAATACAATATTTCAATTTTCTCAACTGTATTCATTCTTTAATATTTTTAACAATCAAATTTTTTAATTAAAATGATAATATATTACCTATGTTCAGGTGTAGGATGAACTGGTCTTCTTGGATCTAAAAATGCTTTTGGTAATTCAACAATACTACCAGATGGAAGTGCAACTAAAAGTAAAAATAATTTATTATTTTTTTTAGTTTTTTATTTATTTGAATTCTCTTGAAAACAAATTCTTACTAATAAGATGTTTGCTTGTCATTCCACGTTCTGTTATAGTATCAGCCATGCTATCTATTATGGCAGGAAAAATGTATGTCTGATGTTCAATGATTGGTAGTGGTGGTGGATTTAAAGATGAAAAAGCTGTAGTATTGCTCTGTGTTTTTCCTTCATATAATTCAACAGCTGACATTTCTATTCTTCTTAATTTTTCATTATAATAACTATACTATAAAATTAATTTTAAAAAATAAATAATTGCATTAAACAGCTAATAATATATAGGCATAGCTAATTTTACAGTATTTCTCAATTATATTACATGTTTTTATTTTATATTTCAAAATGAAAATAATATTTAGAATAGGTATATAAAGCATAAATTAATATATAGATGGGCCAGGCCTGGAGTCATCCTGAAAAACTGAAGGTGTGAGATATGGAATCAAACTTGGATCACATGAAAGCCCAGATGGCTGCATTTTAAATGTATCTGGGGAGTTTTTTAGATCTAGTGCTACTGTGCACCAAATGCAGTGCCGGATCTAAGGCGATTGCACCAATTGCACCCAATCGGGCTCCGCGTTGAGACAAAATGAAATCATGATAGAGCTAATAAACGAAGAATAATTGTTTAGATTTACTATTACGGGTTGGTTTTTACACCTCAGTCTTTGAACATCTAATTTTTTTGTAGATAAACAAAAAATATATATATTTTTTGGAAAAACTGAATGTGAATGAATTAATTTTATCTTATCTTTTGGAACCATGTGGGAAAAAATTTTCTATTTAAATTACTATTTTTGCAGATTCCAATGTATTCTTATCTAATATTCTGAAAAATATTTTCTGAGTACTCAAATAAATTAACAGCAGGTGAATCTTTTTTTAGTTAGAATTAAGTATGCATACTATATGCGAATGTTGCCAAAAAATATCAAAAAAAGTTTCACAATTTAAATAAATAATAGAAAGTTATTAGTTGATCTTGGATTTATGACTGAAGTAGATGAAACTTGTATTTTTAATGTAAGTATAAGGCCGGAAGAGTCTTAGCAGTAGGAAATGGGTTAATAAAAAATTCGCAGGGCCGCCGAGAAAAATTTTCAGGCCTGTGACAAGTCTGTGGTTTGGGCCCTACTTAAAAAAGTACATCACTTTGGTTTAATAAAAAAATCATATAAAACAATAAACATTTATTTAAAGTGTACAATAAATTCAAAATTCGATACGTTACATATACTATGTTATATATAAAATAGCTTTATTATGGCCAAGGAAGTTGTATATAGACTATATAAAAACTCCTCGATTTTGGCAGGACTGCTTTGGTAGACAGTGTGCTTTGGCGGCAGCCTGTGATCTATCGGATATGTTGGGGTCAACGATTGGGCCCTTTCCGATGCCAGGTCCATGAAAAAAGTCTCAGATATCACCCTCTCTAGGCGGCCCTGAAAATGCATATTTATTTATAAATGTTACTTTTTTATTTATATATATAAACCATATTTTGAGGGACCCTGCATTAATTTAATCCAGCACTGACTAAATGAATAATAGTGTAAATATGTTTTTAGGTTTTTATACGAATTCACAAATGAAAAAAAGATCGTAATTCACTTTATATCAGTGATCTGGAAAGTAACTGCTGCAATAAGGAGGTTTGCTTGTATTTTAAACATACGTACCACTGCCCAATTTTCTGAATGAACAATATGCACTGGTCCACTTGCTCTTTTATGTGTAACAAAATAGATGATAAGACCAGTTACAGTATCAATGAAATAAATATTCAGGAAAGCTGAAAAATTAAAATTTAAATATTTAAATATTAATAATTTTAAAACGTGAATAAAAGTATAGCAACTTACATTTCTGAGTAACATCATTTCCTTCAGTGATAACAACAGCCAAATTTGGATTTAAATATTTATAAAGAACACTTCGATCTCCCATGACACGTCCTTGAGAATGTACATGTTCTAAACAGAGGAAGCATTTATTTTATAGAAAATTTATTTAGAATTAAATTAAAATGCTAATTTATCTACTCACCAGATGGTCTTTTCAAGGTACAATGTATAATTTTCTGTAAATCTCTTGGCAAAACAACATTCCACATCTTTGTAGCTTTTAGATTCTAAAAATTTTAATATAGTTTTGATTCAATTAACATATATTTATATATTTTGAACCTACAAGAAGTGAAAATTAAACACATATTTTTCATCTTAATAAAATAACTTTTACTTACATCAGGAGTTGAATAGGCTAAACCATAACCTGCTAAATTTCCTGTATCAACATTTACAGTAAATATATAATGGACATTTTTATGCTTGTATACAAAATTTTCTAAAGATTTTGGATATATGTGTACCTATTTTAAATAATGAATATTACAATTTAATATGCATTCATAATAAATTCTTTATAAAGCAAATGAAAATAATAAAATTTAATTTAAGGCAATAGAATTTTAGTATACAATGTAAAAATTATTTTTGTCAGGACTTCTGCAAAAAAATTTATGAATATGGGAAAATGATATATGCAGGCCTATATAAAATGAAAAACAAAATAAAAATTAGATTAAAAGATAACATTAATAATAATACAAAGCACTGCAATGGGATGTCAACACACAATGAACTTTGTATATTATGTAATCAATTAAGAGAAAAAGCAAATTGAAATGATTTATACTTATAGTCATTACTGCCAAATCCAGTTCATGGAAAATCACAAAATTAGAGCAACAGTAGTAAAATTCTTATATCAAAAATAATAATTTAAACTTTTTTTTCCACTGAAGGGAATTACAAATTTACTAAATCCCTATATCAGCAATTTTATACAATATTTTTTATTTATCAAAAAAACATTAAAAATCATCAGATCTGGCAACATGCAAGGCTGTGCTATTTATAAGAGCAAGAAATGCAGTACATATACAATGTGAAAACATATAAACACAACATGAAGTTTTGAAAAGCAGTTATATTTGACTGTATGAATTTATTAAATAAAAAATGTATACCAATATGAAGTTTATTTAAACATATAAAAATCATAATTCTCCACTAAATCAAATCTACATTACTTTAAGTGGCAGACAAGTGTTTATCTTCGAATTTTCATGTTTTTTTCTGCCTAAACTGCAGTGAAAATGAAACAAGAAATAAATGATTAACAAATAATAAGTTCAGAATGAAACAAAGCAGCAATGTTTATTTTTAGGTACACACCTGAAAGAGTAGACAACTATTAAATAAATTCTAAGCACACATAAGCAGTCCAGTAATTTTTAACATAACCATTTAATCTAAGTAATGTTTTCGGCTTCTACGCCATCATCAGCTTTTACAAACACTTAACGGAATACAATATAAAACGCTACAGTTCTAAAACTAAAAATGTAACTTTAAAAACTAAAATTCAAAAAATTTAAAAAAAAAAAATTCCACATTAATTTTGAATTTCTAACAGAGTCTTATATCCAGGGCTGGGGAGCTGCCTTGAAATAGGTTAGGCTCCGGCACCAGCTCCAGAGTCATTGTTTTAAAACTGAGGATTTAGCTCTGGCTCCATCACTATAAAAGTTTTTTTGGTATGACTGCTACCATGAAACATCACTTACTTTACTATCACATCATCATTTACCTTTTAAATTGATATATTGGTGTTTGTATTATAATAATTTATTTTATATGTATATATTTTAATTTTCAATAAAATATTTATTTTGGCAAATGGTATTAATATATTGGTAACTAAAAATCAAAGATCACGTAATTTATTGATTTCAAATTTTTATCAAATTTTAAGTGCTAAAGTCATGGTAGGCTTATACACAGGTTGCGCATTTTTACCGATTTTCAAACTCTAAAGTCGGGGGATAATAAAGAAAAGGCGCTTATAAGATATGGGAAAGAATGGATGGCAAATAATTCCATCACTTGCACGAGAGATGATAAGAGTAACAAGATTGTTCTTATACACCAAGATGAATACCGAAGATTACTTGAAAACTTTATAGTGACCTCCAACTCCATAGAGCTGAGCCAAGACCCGACGGACAAATATGATAATAAAGTTAATGCTCTAATAAGGAATAGAAGATTTCCTAAGACATGGAAAGTTAAAAAGGTTGACTGCCCGTATGCCCCGAGACTGTTTGGATATGTCAAAGGACATAAGAACCCTATAAGCATCCGTCCCATGGTTGATAAAAAGTCCTCCCCAGTTTACGAACTTGAAAAGGTAATTGCATCATGGGCAGGCCACCATCTGGGACTTTATCCATACACAGCAGCCTCCACAGTTGAGTTCCTGGATAAGTTACTTGAAAACGGCCCATTACCAGAAGAAACCTATACTGTTGCTGACTACGAGTCACTGTACCCATCCATTGAACAAGCACCAGCAGCATTAATGCTATATAGGTTTATACTCCAACATCTACCTAGAGAAGAATGTGACCCCACTCTCATAAGAGAAGCTTGCCATCTGATCACATACAGCTCCTACTACACATTCCGAGGCAGATATTTCCTACAAAAAACGGGAGTACCCATAGGTGGTCCACTTGCTGGAGTAATGGCTGAACTTGTCGTTAGGTTTAAGGAGAAACATATCATCGAGACCCTTAAAGCTGACATAAAGCTCTTTGTACGTTATGTGGACGATGTCTGCATCATATGGAAAGACAAGCAGTACAACCACCAGTTGATTGAAATGCTCAATGATGAATCATTAGGTCTCAAAATAAAAATTGAACAAACATCCAAAAGTGACTTCCATTTTTTAGATGTATATATAACAACAGAAAGAGGTGAGTATATCACAAAGGTATTTAGGAAGCAATCGTACACCCCAGTGTTAATTCCAGCATGGTCCTATGACCCTATCTCTTACAAACTAGCTGCTTTTAAATGGCTCTTTAATAGAGTCAATACGCATATTACTAAGTGGGATGATAAGATGTTGGAGGTAAATTACATCATAAAATAGGGCCTTAAGTATGGATACGGATATAAGACGTTAAAAGGGATATGGGATAAGGTACTACAAAAGATGAATGATCTGCAGCTCTAGATATATTTTTACATGGTTTACAGTTTAATTGAACATATCCTTATATTTTGTATGAATTCTGTGTGTCGTTTTACACGATTTCAGTTTGCATGATTTTTCCAGGAACGTATCTACCGTGTAAACTGAGGGCTGAGTGTATATATAATTTTTATCAAAACTAATACATTGTAACTAATAAAGTTGCTTTTCTGATAGCTTTAAAATTACCAGAAAAGCAATTTTTCAATAATTTTTAGAATTTATTAATGAATTTAAATAATTTATTGTTCTAAAACAATTATCTGCTGTCTTTCTAGAGAATAACTGTAATCCTAACCAATCATCATCTTTTCATCTAATACACTGTAAGGTCGTCTACTTATCATATAAATAATAGAGGATGATTCTGAGGTTTGTTGGGCTTAACTCAACTGGTTATCATCATCATCTTTTCATCTAATACACTGTAAGGTCATCTACTTATCATATAAATAATAGAGGATGATTCTGAGGTTTGTTGGGCTTAACTCAACTGGAAGCTAACTGGCAACAGAAAACAGCTGTTTGTGTGTACATTTATTTCTGCATTTATTTTTGCTAAAATATTATAAAAATGAAGATAATGGGAAGATAACAAATTATTCAGGGTAATTCATTTCCTAACTACCCCAATTAATTGGGAGTATAATGTATAAACTTCAAAAATTATCATAATTTGTTAAGAGTATGATTTGTTATTTATGCAGATTTTGAACCTTTATCTAAAAAGATAGATACCATGCCACCCAGATCTATTGAAATCATATGCAATGAAATACCAAAACATGCACTGACAAGTTTCGGTTATTACATAAAATATATGCATGGAAAATATAAAAAAAAACCAGTTGCATTTGAAGGGCTTAATGCTTCAAAAACATTTATATTCATGATAAAAAAGGAAGATGACGAAACTGAAAAGATATATTAAATCAATGGTTATGACTGAAGATGAATTACATTTTTTTCAGAGTAATATCTCTGAAAACTTTTGGGAATATTTTACAATTTCTAATGTTTCCACCCATTTAATCTTTTCTATATTTCTTATTGGTTCTCACTATTTTTGCTCATTCCAATGGATATCAACGTTATTATTATAAAATGCTTTCACAAGTGCCATTTTAAATTCTTCTTTTTCTATACTCTTTTTTGTGTTCAGATAGTCTGATTTTAAGAGATTGCATAGTACTTCCTATGTAAACTTCTTGCCTGTTTGTATCATTGTTATATAGCGGAATGATATAGACTCCAGCTTTCATTTCCGGTTGTGGTAGTGGTTTATTATTTTTAATTATATCATATGTTGTAGTTCTTGCATATGGGAGTTTTATATATGTATGGATATGTGGTAAAGATATTAAAACAAGGGATGATGGCAATGAAATCATGATCAACCAACAGATAAATATAGGGCCCATATAACTTATAAACTGTGTTATCAGAATCCTGAATTGATTCCAGTATTTATTCATAATCTATTAGGATATAACATAAATTTGTTTGTCAAATAACTTGGTTATGATAAGAAACAAATTTATCTCATTCCAAATAATGAAAAGAAATATATATCATTTGGTGAGAAGATTGGAAAAATGAAATTCAAATACATAGATATGTTTGTTTATGCTGCTTGCCATAGACCTAAACTTTCAATTAATTGAGTAAGTTCAAAGAAACTGCAAAATACTTTCTATGGAAATAAAATTTAGATCTTGTAATTAGAAAATGTGTATATCCCTATGATTATATGGACTCTTGGGAAAAGCGAGTGTGTAGCCTACCACCCAAATCAGAATTCTTCATCAAACTCAACGAATGTAACAGTAATTATGTTTATGAGATTTCTAATGCAAAAACCTCATACACATAACTAATGTCCTTTTTCCCCTTCTTTTACTATATTCAGGATACATTTTAAACTGCTTTTATTAGAAAAACATTCAAAATATAAAAACTTCTTAAAATATTAAAATTAATGATGACCTCTCAAAATTGCTCTTCCCCTACATTCATGACATATTTTAAACTATTTACTCAAAATATTTACTTTTTAATAATTAAAAATTCCTCTCAAAATATAAAAATCACCAATGATGGCTCAAAATCCCATTTATAAGATAAAAAAAATTTACTTTATACAAATTTTTGCTGATAAAGCTAACAGTTCAAGGAAATTGTAGACTGCTTATATTCATAAAAACAGCTATTAATTTACTTAGCATACTGTTGACCAAGCCCATTTTAAACACAGGCAAACTGAATTCAAATCAATATAAAATTATTCCCATATCTAACATATCCTCTTAACATGACAATGTTGTTTATACACTCAATACAAGTGCTTCCATCTAGAAACAAATTTTGAAGTTGTATTTATTTTTTTCTGAAGATCAACGCAAATCAGCATCACATTCATTCTTCAATTTTTGTTTTTATAAGAGAGTGATGTTTTCTAGATGATATCTGAGTTGTGTATTTCTTAAAGAGGTTATTTATTTATTTTTTAATCATCAAAGATTTAGAATTCAATGAATTGTCTAAATCTGATAGACAAAAAATGCAATAAGTGCTTAAATATATTATTAATTAGCAAAGTTAAGGAGTTAAAGCAGGTGATTAGAATAGACAAAAAACTGTAAAATATTTCAAAATTTCATAAAACCAATTTTTATTCAAATAATTTTTTTTATTTTTATTTTTCAGAAAATTAGCATATTTTTTCTTTTATCCTTAAAAATTTCAAATCAATACAACCATTCACAAATTTTAGAAAGACTTTTCAAAAAATTGTTGGTTCAGAACAGCATATATGGTGCTTAACATTAAATGACAGTGTGTTAAGCACCAATAGCAGTTTAGAATAACACATTTTAATAAACTTTATTAGAGTTTTACTTCGAGTTTAAGCCGCAGTAAGATTTTAAAATTGGAAAAATGAAAAAAATAAAAAATGATTTTATAATAGATATTGAAAAATAAGAAACATTTTTATTTACTTAAAATGGAAGTGATGCGTCACTTAAGACAAGTTAATGCTGATCATCTTCATGTTGGATGGTATCAAAGTACCCATTATGGAAATTTTTTCAATAAGCCTTTCTTGGAATCTCAGTTTAATTATCAAAATTCTATTGAAGAATCTGTTGTTTTAATTTATGGTAAATTATTTAGTTATTTTCACAATTTTTATAATTTCAATTAGAGCATAAATTTGAAATTTTTGTTAATTTAGATCCAGTAAAAACAACAAGAGGTTTTCTGTCATTGAAGGCATATCGTTTAACTAAAGCTGCAATGAAATTATATAAAGAAGGAGAATTTAGTCCAGAAATGTAAGTAAAGAAAGAATTGCAAACTTGTTACAATTCATTCTTTTGAACATTTAACATATATAACCAATTCTTTTATACTTAAAAAGAATTCAATATAAATATTTTCTGGTTAAAAATATAAAATAAAAGAATATAATTGATATAAATTAATATAAGTATCCCTAGGTTTATGAACCCTTGGTTAATGAAATTTTAATTTAATGAAGAACATAATTCTATATCTCTCTTTCATTTTATGAATAAACTGTCTAATCATTAATTGATTATCCTGTAATTTGTTTAAATCAGTGATTTCCTTGCTTATTTTTTTCGCTGATTGTATCAGATATATCAAATATACTCTATGAACCGTTGATTTTAAGATAAAATTGACTTCTGCTTTCATTAGATGATCCAGTATCAAATCTAACACTTGGCATATAAGTGTCTGCAATGTATTTATTGTATTTTTACAAAGGTTTTGCAACAATATAATGCTGTTTAACTTTATAAAACAATGATTATGTATCATTACAAATGTATAAATTTTTAATATATTTCAATCTACATATAAATTTGAAAAATGACAATTTTGTTCTTCTATTGGAAGATGCTAAATCTAACCAATGTAACGATTTAAATAAGTAAATTATTTATGTATTAATTTTATTTAAATAATTATCATAATAAAATTATAATTAATGGAATTTTTAATAAATAAAATTGAAAACATTAATACTAACTTCTATAAAATTGGATTTATTTTTGCCAATAATTTAGCAGAATGAAGATTTTTGAGAATTATGTAAATTTAAGACAATAGTTAATGAAAATTTGAAACTTTTTAGCTAATAAATAAAACCACAATAATTGAAAAGTTTATTGCGTTATTAAAATAAATTTGAAGATCACTTGGCACTTAACAACTCTAAAATTCAGAGCAGAATGGCAAGTAATAGGCAAAAATAGGTAATATCTATTAGAAATTGCTGTATTATAGTATATATAATTATATTTATATTAATGATTTTGAAATACTTTAACATCAGCAAGTAAAATAGTAGTGACTTTCTGGTATCCAAGACCTATCAAAAATTTTTACATTGGAATTGAGGGGAAATGTGTTTCTGATTCATGAATTTTCACTTAAAGAACAATTTTTAAGGTTCCAGTAACCTTCTTAAACCAAAGGATACTTGTATGTTTTCATTAAACTGACTGACTGAATTATATGATGATTATAGTGGAACAAAAAATATATTTTAAAATAATATGAACTGAAATTTGCAGTTTTATAAGAATTTATTACATAAATTCATTCAAGGTCCAGCCATTCAAAAATAAAAGTTCCACGTTTTGATCATAAATTATATTGCACTGCTTTTCTATATAAAGATACCATAATTTATATAATATTGTTAAAGAATTAGTTCAACTTTCTTTGATATGTGGATTTTTTTAACAAAATTTATTATACAGTTTGGTAAATATATTGATATTTTAGGATTTCTGATGGACAGTATGAGAAAATCTTGTGAAATCATTCTAATGATTTTAGTATAAAATTATTTTTGTTTTTTTAATAAACTCATTGTTTCAAAAAATCTTTTTGCTTGGAAATTTTTTGTTAAAAAGTCTTTCCATCAAAGACTGTCACAATATATTTTTTAATCTACCCTCTGAAGGAAAATGAAGTTTAAAGCCATGATATACTTCAAGCTTTGCAAAATGTGGATGGCATAAAGCAAAGATGAAAGAAAACACTATAACCCTCACTTTGCATTTTACTATGTTACAGTCTGTCTATATTGTAGCTACATTTTCTCATGTTTTCATGGATTTGTCAACAGTGATTTCTTACAGAGCATTGTTGATTTGTTGATATTGCAAAGAAGTGATTGTGTATTTGTGATCTCATTATCAAATCACAAAAAACTTTGAAGAAAAAAAAAGAAGAAAGTGTAGATATGGTCTTTGTACCTCTAACACAATAGTTGAATCGCTGCTATTTCCAAGTCTATGAAACGTTTGTTTTTATTGGTTGTGATTGCTTCCTTTGCATCTTGCTACACCATATTGCATGTGCATGCTGCTTTTCAAAATTCAATTTTTTCATCTCTTGTATGGTTTTACAAGCAAATTGAGTAGTTGTGTGGGAAAAGCTAGTTCATTACATGTATGTGTGCATCCATATGGAGTTGCTTTCTTATTCTTCACTTTGCATCACATGTAGTTTTGTCTCATGGCCTTTATGAAATCACCATGCTGTCTATCCATCTTTTCCTACTAGTAACTTTTGAATTAATTTTTAAATATTCATGGAATTTGGTAATAATGATCTACTATTAACCTTTTGGATGCTGCCAATGTTTTGAAATTAAGCCTAATTAATATGCAAAAAACAATATGAAAATTAAAATTATGAAATCTCGCTTAATTTTCATCAAAATATTTTGAAATTTTCAGTATTTATTGCTTTTTTGTTTTCTTTCTAAGAATACAGTCAAACCTGTTTTTATGCGGTCGGTTTTTGTGCGATTTTTATGTGCAATTTTTTTGTGCAGTATATAAAAAACATTCCATCAAATGCATATAACGAATAAAAATTAATTAAAAAATGTAATTAAAAAAAATAACGCACAAAAACCGACCGCATAAAAACAGGTTTGACTGTATAAGCATTTAAAAAAAATTTTTTTTGCAACTTTTCGTTACATATATGCAATCAACAAAATAGAATATTTTTATGAAATTTTAGCCATCCAACAAAATAGTTGATATTTTAGAAAGCAACAAGTCTTCTGAATAAAATGAGCCATGAATAAAAAAAATGATCAATATTTTCAGAAATTTGTTCCAGTTCGTTTTATTTAAAAGTGTTGTTACTGATGATGGCTTTATTAAGCCGAAAGATCTTTAATAGTTATTAAAGTATAGTTTTTTGCTTAAATAAGTGCTGAAGACTATTTGTTTATTAGTAATTTTCAGAAATTATAAAAAACTACAACTTATGTAACTTCTATTGAATAAAATTGTCATATAATTATTAAAAAAATTACATGAATTCATTGAAATATTGTCATTTTTATTAATATTTCAAGCTTATTAACTTGTTCTTACTTCATTTACACAATTTTTAGCAGTACTTATTATAAAATTTTTTATTTATGAAAAATCTTATCATACACAAAAATGGCATTATCTTGTATATAAACAGCTATAATAAATTTTTTGTTTCTCTTATTAGACTGTAGATGGTTTATTGTTATTCAGCAACCAGTGTCTTACACTTGTGTAAAGTAGGTTTGGCTGCAGTTTTCCAGGAACTGAGTGGCTACTCTAAAGCAATTAAAAGTGCCACATCCTTTTAAATGATCTGAGAATGTTTTTGTTTTTTACGATTTTTCTCCCCAAATTTTGATTAAATTAAAACAAAAAATGAATAATAAAGATATATTTTAATAGAATTAAGCATTCTGTTTTATTATATACAATATTTTTTAATTTTCAGCATTTTATAGCTCATTTTATGAAAAATTCGATTTTTTTTTTATAAAAACTTCAAAAAATATCATTTATCAAATCACTTAATCAGGATAACTTTGATAGATTATAAAATCAACAGGATAAGATTAAAAAAATCCAAATTCTATTGAGCCATTGCAAATATAAATAAAGTTTGTTTACACATAATTTAAAAAATATTTCAGCAACTGAAAATAATTTAAGAATCATCATCAGAAGATTGTATTTTCAATGAATACACACAAAGCAACTAATTTGCAAAAGCTGGATTAATAAAATCAAGATTGAATTTTTTTCTTGTTTTTTTATAGTTCCACTTTCTTGACATCTATCAATGTCAAGGGCATTCAACTGGATAAAAATTACTTTGATGTATCATTTAATCCTGTAGTTGCAACATTTTAATCCTGCAGATTCATTTGTTTTAAACTAGTGGACATTCAATCTTCTAAATTTACCTTGTAATAAAGATGAGAGAGAGTGATGAAGTTTTCCTGTAGATTTATTAAGATTTTTATTTTATATTATTGATACAAAATGACACTAAGTATTAAACCATAAAGTAGCATATGGCTTTCTCAAATTGCTCCTATGAGTTTTATAATATAAATATATACTCAACTCTCCATTTAGGTAACATTTTCATTCTTCTGAATTAAAAATATAAACTGTATAATTTATAGGTTAGATTCAAAAACTGTTAAAGCTCTATGAAAGTCATTATAAACTAATCAAAACTAATTCATTGATATCATTTTCATTCATAGTTACATCGAAATTTTTATATATAATGTAATAGATTGTAAAGTTAAAAAAATGATGATAAAAATTTTAAAAAAACTTTAAAATTTCCAAATAAACCTAAATTTACTAGCCAAATTATAACCCTTGAAACTTTAATGGTAAAGTTTCAAGGGCTGTAATTTGGCTCGTAAATTTCAGTTTATTTGGAATAAAGTCCCTTGAGGTTTGTATTAAGTTTAAGCATTTATTTTTTTAATATTTTGTATTAATATGTATAAAGAATTGCCATTTTATTAAATATTTTTCTTCTAAATGAGTGCTTTTGTCAGTCGGTCCCAAATAAACAAAATTTATAAGTATTTATATGCAAAGTTGTACCTCGACTTACGCAGATTTGAATTACACGATTTTCTTTGTCCCATCTATTGTGTAACTTTGGGGTATTACTATACAAACACTGGCCTCAAAAAGTTAAGGACAGGTACGAAAATTGGATAGAACTGTTAAAGTATTCAATCAATTTACTTCAAAATGCAGATTGATATCATATGAACAAAAATACTTTAAAAACAAACAATAACAAATCAATACTCACATTAATAAAAAAGAAGAAAATGATAACAAGATGTTTCCCATCAAGAGTCATGATGGATTGCACACTAACAATAACAGTTTAATATGGAATATGTCCTCCTGAGACATGAATGCATACCTAACACCGACAGTTCAAGCCTTCGATGAGATGATCAAGTTATTTTTAAAGGTAATAATTGCCATTCTTCAAGAGCAGCTGACAGTTTTTAGAGTGTATTGGGAGGTTGTTGATGAGCAACTATAGCTTTCTGAGAGCATCTCACACATGCTTTATAGGATTATGGCTAGAGGACCATACTGGCCAACATATATATGTTGTATGCCTTGTTCCAAGAAGTACTCATCCACCAGTTGTGCTCTATATGGGCAGACATTATCATCCATTAGAAGAAAGTATGGATCTACTGGGCAGCATAATCTGACATAGGGTCAAGAATTTTATCCCAATATCTCACTGCTGTCACACTGTTACCTGCAAACATATGGAAATCTGTGCCTCCACCCAAGGAAAAGCCAGTCCACACTGTCACACTTCAACCTCAAAATGCATGTTTTATATTGCTTTGCAGTGTGTATAAGTAAACAATTAAATTTTTAATCATATTTATAAAGAAAAATTTTGATAAATTTCTTCATTTTTAAATACTTCAACATATTGTTTATCTGCAAAACATTGAAAAATCAGCACTACAATCAACTTATACAGGTTTATTTCTGTAAAATGTTTTCGGACTTATTATACAGAAAAAACCTGTATAAGTTACTTGCTTGTAGTGCTGATTTTTCAATGTTTTGAAGTTTGAGAGAGAGCAAGTTGTGTTTATTCATAGATTATTGTTTATCTGATTTTAAATATTTATTTTAGCCATTTATTAAGTTTTAATTAACGATTAAGAGGTTCTGATGCTCAATTATCTTCTTTTATATATATACATACATACACTTAAAAAATTTTGAAACAATTTCATACAAAAACAGAATGAAATGACTTAACAAAAAATAATACAATTACAAAATAGATTTAATTAATATTAGAAGCACTACACAGCAGGTGCATAAAACTAATTTTTTATTGCTAAAAGCTAACGTTTTCGATGTGGTTTTACATCCTCTTCAGGCACAAACAGCTGCTGTGTAGTGCTTCTAATATTAATTAAGTTTGAAGTAATAACAAGGCAGTTTCCTTTATTAATTATACAAAATAGATATTAGAAGATAAAATAATAAACAATACTTGATGAAATGAGTGCTATGTTCAGAAAATGATGTATATTCATGTCACAAATTTTGACTCCCATATTGCAGTATACAGGGTGCCCACGTTTCTGTGGACCATGCATTTTTCTCGAAAACTGTCGGATATACGTGAAAACTGTAAGATATACGTGAAAACTGTAAATTCGTGTCCTGTTACATTTTCCTTCCAAATAAAAATCCGTCCTTAATATTTTTATCTGCGCATCCTCTCGCGCAGTGCGTGCTTAAACTTTGTTTTCTCCAATGCAAGTGTATTATTTTTCTAACGGAATCTGATTCCGTAATTTTTTTGCGTAATTTTCGTGGTGGAATTATTTTCCTATGATCGATATTATAAGAGATATTTAGGAATAAAGGACCCATTCAAAAGGGCACAATTCTCGCCCACGTTTCTGTGGACCAGGCATTTTTCTCAAAAACTATCGGGTATACGTGAAAACTGTAAAACACGTGTCTTTTTACATTTTTCTTCCAAATTAAAATCCGTCCTTAATATTTTTATCTGCGCATCCTCTCCGCAGTGCGTGCTTCAACTTTGTTTTCTCCAGTGCAAGTGTATTATTTTTCTAACAGAATCTGATTCCGCAATTTTTTTGCGTAATTTTCGTGGTGGAATTATTTTCCTACGATCTATCTTACTTTTTTGGCTTATTGTTTGCTTTTATTTAAATTATTTATCTTGTGACTTTTTCTTTAGTATTTCGAGTGTTTCATGTAGGAATCTGTCTTTTGGGTTTGCCATTGGTTTTATGATTTTTGCTCTTTCCTAATCTATTTTTATGTTATTATTATAAAACTCAGTAGACAGTCCCATATTTAGTCCAGCTTCTTTTATGTAACATAAAAGATATGGTTTTTCTCTTTTTATTAAAAACATACATATTTAAATACATTCAAAAAATTTTTAATTGGATGCTTCACAAATAATATCAGAAATGTATAGGCCAATTTTTTTTAAACAAGTAAACATGCAGTCATTACTGTTCTTATCATCAATTATTAAATGGAAATGTAGCAATCTATGAACCAATATTTTGGATCAATAATTTATATATTTTCTGATCATTTAAAAAATATGCTGTAATCATTTTACAGCCAATTTAAGACATCAAACTTATATTCCCAATGATTGCGAATAAATTGTCAATTGCAGCAAAATTTTTTGGTGTGTGTTTTGATTCTGATTGTTTTATCATTTAAACTCTATTAAATGTTTTTTGTTGAAATTTTAAAATGATGGAAACTTTTTATATTTTCTACCAAACAAACATTTTAATAAAAGTGTTTTGTAGAGAAATGTCATGTGACAAGACATTTGTGTCCTATTCTCTATTCAATTTTCTATTTCTGTTGAGTATCAATATTTCAATGCTATTAAGTCTGCAATTTTGTCTAAATGACCATATTTATTCTAATAGTAAATTGGATTTGGAAAAGTTTTATTATAAAAAAATTATCCATTTATTTTAATGAATGTCATATTGTTGCAATACTTGAGGATTGAGATTGGCTTATATGCAGGTTTATGATTTTTACTGATTTTTTAAAACTCAAGTCAGGAATTGGCTAATATATAAATAGAAATGGTAATTTAGAGGCAATAATTCTCTTTGAATAAATTTATAATCAAATAAATTTTTCATTTGATTATCATTAATGCAAATCAAACTAGAGAAATCCATGTGTACATAAATAAAATTTTTAATGCTAATTAAATACACAGACTAAAATTTTTATATTTTTAGATTTTGTAATATAGAATGAAAATATTAGAAAAAAATCTGAACAATTTTTTTAATTACTGTGTTCAACAAAAATTATATCCTACTATATTAATAAATGACACTGTTAAGATCATTATAAATAATATTTTGTAATAATTAAAAATCTTTTATATATCTTTTATAATATAAAAGATATATAAAGAACCAGGATACTGTGAAAATCCTAGGTTGGGTTGAAACTCTAATTACAATTATTCAGAAGTGTAGTAACAGAGACAGTTTAGCAAAAATGAAGATCAACAAATCAAAAATCTTTATTTCTGCAACACCTATAAAAATGCATTTCGGGAGGTTTTCTCTCCTCCTTACTTTATGTGGATGAAAACATTAAAACTGCAGGTTCTGAAAATGGCGATGATGATGGTATGACAACATTAGTGACTTGTAATACCCATTTTATCAGTCTTGTGATGTTCAGATGCCCTTAATACTTCTGGATATCACAAGATGGATAAACTGGATCATTACAAATCTCTAATGTTGTTATGCTATCACAATTTTTGGACTCTCAATTTTAGCATTTGTTCTCATCCATGTAAACCAAAGAAGGGAGAAAATCTTCTGAAATCATTTTTATGGATCATTTGCAGAAATAAAGATTTTTTTGAAATAATTATCACTTTCTACCTTTTATATATATATAGATAATAGACAGTTCTACCTAAAAAAACTGATCTATTTATTTACTTTTTAAAAGAAACTGGAGTGCTTGATTAAGCCCTCTTCAGCAAGTTTTAGTTTACATACATAAATACACTATAAAGTAAGATCCTGTTTAACACGGGGAATACGTTCCAAGAAAACCAAGTGCTAAATGAAACAGCGTTAAACGAGATCATTTTGACATGTAAATAATGGGGATAGGTGAAATAGGACAGTGAATAAAAAAATATACGTACCATTTTTGTTTTAATTTTATTTTGTAACGTATTATTAAATTTGTATTACATTAATTACAGACATTTTTTATTGCTAATATCAATTTATATTCATAAAACATTCATGAAAATCAAAAATGTTTGAGTAAATAATTTATGTTTGTGAAAAGAAAAGTTCTTCCTCATTTAATATAGGCATCATCTGAATTAGAATTTGTTGTAAGATGTAATGCTGTATTTGAATTGTCTTGCTAAAAATCTCTCTAAGAAGAAGTTTGGAATTCTGAAATTTGATTCATATGAAAGATAAAATGTAGAGGATTAGAATTGACAGTCGAGGTCCAAATTTCCTGTATAAATTTTTCCAAGAGGTGGACCTGGATTTTATCTCAATTTCTGTGGGTGAAAGCCAAAGCAGTTTCATTCAGCTACTCTTCCTGATTACTAAGAACTATTTTTAAAAATAAGAGATCCCGAAGTAAAGCTGAGACTCCAGGCTTCAATCTAGCATATCACTAAAATGTGTAATGAAATGAAAAATTATCAATGTAAAATTTATTATTTCATATAGTTTAAAACTATATAAAATGTGTACATTTAATGAGATTTTATTTCATATACTTTTTGTATATTATATCAATCTATGGGAAAATTATAATTGAATTGATCTATATTTGAATTTAAATTTTTTCCTCTATTAATTAAGATATTATTAATTTTATTCTGATTTTCATTTACAATTACTTATTAGAAATATAGTAAATTATTATTTTATATGAAAATTTCTGAAATGATTTCTAAATGTTAATATATTTTATTTTTAGGTTGAAAAATTGTCATATGTCATATCAAAAAATATTCACTGAAATACCGGTTGTTGTGAAAAATTCTCATTTAATCAATGCCATGCTGTGTGAACTGTCAGAATATGTAGCAGATGATGAAGGAAAACAGTTTTTAGATATGGGAACAGCGTATGTATCATTACAATGTTTTAAAATATATAAAATTTATAGTACAGTAAGACCCCATTTAACGTGGGAGATATGTTTCAAAAAAACTAAGCGCTAAATGAGATCATCATAACAGGTAAATAATGGGGATAGGTGAAATGGGACAGTGAATAAAAAAATATGCGTACCATTTTTTTTATTTTATTTTGTAACGTATAATTACTATAGTATTACATTAATTATAGACATTTTTTTATTACTAATATCGATTTGTATTCATAAATTATTCGTGAAAATCAAAAATATTCAAGTAAATAATTTGTGATGAGGAAGGTTCTTCCTCATTTGATACTTTTGTTTTTTCATTAAGAATTATCTAACAAAAATCGTTTGCCTTTTCCTCTTTTGTTCAGCAAGCAACTGTCGATAGCGTGACATCACATCCATAATACTTCGTCTTGCCTTTGAACTTCTATCAAAATTTGGATCATTTTGTATAAACTTCTATTAAAATTTGGATCATTTTGTATAACTGATCCATAATTTCTGTAATAGTGCTAAACTTTAACTGTAAATAACGTTGATGAACGATCATAAATATGAAATTACCTTTGAACTTCTATCAAAATTTGGATCATTTTGTATAAATTGATCCACTGTAATAGTGGCTAAACTTTAACTGTAAAATAATGTTGATGAACGATCATAAATATGAACTGTGACTGCAGCAGATTTTCGTATGTACTGCACTGAACTGATATCAAACGCATTGCGAGACGGCATAGGAGCATCAAAGCAACAGAGCATCATGTTGGAAAGTTGAAACTGATAAATTTATCTTATTTCAAACTTTAATATACAGAAACACCCCAACTTATGTAGGTGGATTGTTCTGCAAAAACTAAATGTAAATTCAAACATGTATGTTGGAACATACCTATATAGTACTAGTGCCACAAAGATATAACAATAAAAATAGTTATATTAAAGAATAAAGTCTGCTGATGGTCACATAATAAAACTTATTACTTAGAGATCCAGGTTCAATAGACCATTGTTGGTCGTGGTGCTAGGGCTGCTAGGCTCCTCCCTTTTCTGCTACTACTAGAGATCCAAGTTTGATTCTGAATTGTGAGAAAGTTAACTCTGACCTGTCTTATTTTATTTTATTATACTCTTTTATTATTTCTCGATATTTTCAATATTAGCTAACGTATTATATTTTAGTTTAAGAGTTGACTTAACTTCTCCGTCGTAGTAGTTAGCAATCATGTGTTACAGAATTGGAAACCGTCCTCCGGAAGAGCTGTCCTGGCTAATGACGTCGTCATCTCATCTAACTAAGTTTTACCACTGATCCGATATGAGAATGTTAGAATGATCTAGTATTGAAGCTTTGTTTGTATATAATTAAATTGTAAAGAGGATGACATGAATTGATAATTCTGTTCATATATAATTAAATTGTAAAGAGGATGACATGAATTGACTACTATACAATTTAAACTTGTTACATGTATTTATGTAAATGAAGCAACACGGGACTGTACGTCACTCAATATAAAAGAGTTTAAACATGTTAACGTATATTTATGTAAATGAAGCAACATAGGACTGTACGTCACTTGGATATAAAAGCCAATGCAACCAACGACTCACCGAGGTGTTGTATCAACATGATGCGTGAGGATTATCAAGCGCTCTAGTACTGGGATATCGTCCACGACTTTCGTGTCCTTCAGCAACGCATTCGACGGCCCTTTCTCCATCACTTCTCTATCAAACGAGAGAGGCTGAGTAGGTTTAGGCCTTTTATGAGAATGTATGTGAGGTATATTGATGATGTGCACTGCGAAAATTATGCAAAAAAATTGCAGAATCAGATTCCGTTAGAAAAATAATACACTTGCATTGAAGAAAACAAAGTTGAAGCACGTGCTGTGCGTGAGGATTATCAAGCGCTCTAGTACTGGGATATCGTCCACGACTTTCGTGTCCTTCAGCAACGCATTCGACGGCCCTTTCTCCATCACTTCTCTATCAAACGAGAGAGGCTGAGTAGGTTTAGGCCTTTTATGAGAATGTATGTGAGGTATATTGATGATGTGTTGGTAGTATGGAAGAGTACGGAGAAGGTGGAGGAAATGGCGAAGGATTTCACTCTGACCCAGTACGGCCTGAAGATGAAAAAAGAGCAGGAAAGTAGTAAGAATGTGCATTTCCTGGATATACAGATTAGGAAGGAGGGAGGACGAATGGAGACTGATGTGTATAGGAAGCCGATGTATAGACCGGTTTTGATACCGGAGTGGTCAAACAACCCAGTGGCATATAAAAAGGCAGCATTCAGGAGTCTGTTTAAAAGGGCGCTGACCTACTGCGGTATCAAGGAAAGGCTAGGCAGAGAGTTGGCTTATATAAGGGAGATAGGGGAGCAGCATGGTTATAGGAGAGGTTTCCTCAGGCAAGTTCTTATGGAGGTAAAGAGGAGTTTAAAGGAGGTTGGTGAGAGGAAAGAGAGGCATAGACGAGGGTGTGGTAAGTTTGTGTCAGTACCTTTCTACCTTAGGAACGTAGGAATGGTGAAGGGGGTGGTAAGAAAAAAGGAGCGCGGGTGGCGCCGGAGAGAAATCCGACAGTATTTTGCAGGGTTGAGAAACGATATAGACCCGCTAGAAAGGATGGAGAAGAAAGGGGTTTACAGAATACCTATTAGGGATCTGCAGTTGAATCGGGAGGCTGTATGTGTGGGGTAACGAAAAGAACGATTGCAAGAAGGATAGAGGAACATAGAAGAGATATAGAGCAGGCTAGGCTTACCACATCCCTGGCGGTGGAAGTGTATAGTAAGAATATTAGTGTAAAATGGGATGAGACAGAGGTGGTGAAGCCGATACTGAGGCATACCAGGCCGATGATAGCAGAGTCGTTGGAGATATTGAGAAGGAGCGAAACAGAGGAGTTGGTTAACGATAGATTGACGTGGGAGCTGGCCCCAGCATGGAGATATGTCATGGAAAGAAAAAGGAGTCGTAGTATGCGGAAGGCTTTGGATGAGTAGTGCCTTTTATAAGGTGTTTTAAAGGACTTGAGGTTGTTTGTTAGGAAGTTTTTAAAAGACTCTGGGACGTTGTAGAGTGTTTTTAGGTTGGTGTGGTGGTTTTTATAGTTATTTTGTATATAGCTGTAATTTGTATATAGTTACTTTATATATGGTTTTGTTTGTTTGTAGTTATTAAAGCTGGGGGGAAGGTGTTATTGTTTATGTATGTATATGGTTTGATGTTAGGGGTTAAAGGTGGAGGTTATTGGTGAAGTATTTGTAAGGTAGCGCTGATTGGAGACGTAATGTAAACAAGCCCGTTCTGAGAAAAGTAAGGGGGTTGCTATGGCAACGGTGTTTTAGATCTCATGTTTGTAATGGTTGTAGGGGAGTGTTGTGCCTGAAGAGGGTGCGGAAGCACCGAAAACGTTAGTGCAGAGTTTAATAAAGAAAAGTTGTAACTATACTGCGTGTAGTGCTGTTTTTTAAATTAGTATATCCAGATAGGATTAAGCAGTTGGTGTAAATGAGCTTTGATTAGTAATATTGTTTTTAATTATTCTTTATCTGAGAGTGCAACCAAATTAGTTAATCATTTGCAAATTCATAAAAAATTTACTATAAAAAGATCAATAGAGAGAGATTTACAAATTTTGTTGCCATGAGTATCTTATAAATTGGAATAAGGAGAAAATGGTCTCTAATGTTAATAGCCATTTATTTACAGATGACAATAATTTATTCAATGCATTTTTTTCAATAAGATGAAATCTGAACATAAATCTTGTTTATCGCTCATTGCATTGTCTCCTAATCTTTGTAGAATAATACGTGATAATGATAACTTAGTTTGTCTAAGATAGCTGAATATAAACCTTTGAGGCATCTATAATTTTAAGTGATGTAACAAATGTTGGAATTTTAGACATATTACATATGAATGCAAATCAGATATAATCTGCTCAAACTATAGTAAAAAGGAAAATTTCTAATTACTCTTAAATTGATTTTCATAATGCTCAAAGCATTAATTGTTTGAGATACATTCATATTTTTATAAAAATTTTAGACAGTCAATGCTAACTATTTGGTTCAAGCTAAATAGATTGTGTTAACACACTTGTAACCAGCCAGGATGAAGTCTGATCAAATTTAGGTCATTGCAATGGATCAGCATATTGACTTTTGATCTGTTTGTTGTTTTACATAGATTACTTTTCAATTGAAGAAAAGATTTTGGTTTTTCTTAAAAGTCAAGAGGATTTATTTTATATAATAGACCAGAAATGAATCTTGTACTATATTTCATTGATTTGTAATTAATTATTGAAAAAAATAGATATTGGTAGTTATTCTATACTGTAATAGCAAAAAATGAAGAATTCTGTAATTTAAAAAAAATTTTAAATAAATTATTATAACTGTAAAAAATAATTTATTAGGAATGTAATAAATCCTATATAGTAAACAGTTTTAATATTCATTAAATGCAGATTAAATTAAATTTTATAAAGATTTCATTCTTTTTACAATATTGTATTGTTTACTCTTGTTTAGGAAATATAAAATAAAATAAAAAATGGAATTTTTGATATAGAGAGCAAAACTTGCATTAAACCATAACAAACAATGACAGTGTAATACCTAAGGATATACTAATTAAAATTTGCATGGGGAACTTGATGAATAGTTTTAATATCTAAAGTATTAAATCACTGGGCAGCAGGGTAAATTTTGAACAACTGGTATAGCATATGGTGATCAGTAAGTACGATATGCTATTCCAGTTGTTGTAAATAATTAATATTGAAATATTTATTTTATCTAATAAGGAAAGATTTAATTGATAATGCTTATTTCAGATTTTATTGAAAATTAAGTGTCATATCAATAAATAAAGATTCATATTTCTGTGAGATATTTTTTTCAGCTTTTTGTTTTTTATTAATTTTTGTATCAAATACCTTTTAAATATCTGTTGTTGCTAAACATTATTAGTCTTTTGAATCATATTGAAAATATCTATTATTTGACCAGGCAAGGAGGAAAAGACAAGAAGAATTAGAAAGACAAAGATGTGAAGAAGCTTTACAGAAAGCTCAGGTTAGTGATCTCTAAAATATATTTAATGTTTTAGCTCAGATACTGTAATTTTCCTTATGATTTGAATATGTGAATAAATTTAACTTTGTGGTTGTTAATTATTTTATCTGAAATTTTCCCAGTATATCTTAAAAATTTACAGATTATAAAAAAACCCATACTTAATAGCATTTGTAATCAAAAGATTCAACATAATATCCTTGTAGTCTTGTATATATATTTCATTTTTTTATTGTTGTATTTAATATTTTTGATATATACTATTTTAAACTTTAATTGATTACTTAGAGTTGCATGAACATTCACATTTTTCAATCAAGTCAAATGCAGTTTGAAATTTTGTTTTTTTCTTTACAATAAACTTATAAGGGACCTTCACGATTTTGTGAATTTGATTTCTGAAAATGCATAGCACCAATCAATAGAGCACCTTAAGAAATCTTTAAACAGACATTTATTGGCAGACCACTGATGAGATGAAAGCTATAGATGTTTAAAGTTCACTGAATAACTGATATTATATAATTTTCAACAGAAATAGTACATATTTAATTGTAACTATTGTGTAGGCATACCTTAAGGATGATTGTGTAGGTCAGCTAAAAATGGGAAGAACAGTAATTGCATTTGAAGAAAGGTAAAGATGGATTGTTGGGCTCATGACATATTTCACAAGTATTGAAATTGAAGAAACTTTCTCACTCCCAGTTTGCAGGTCTAATATTCCAAATGTGATCCAATACTCTTTCTACAAACTGAATATCTTGACACCAACCTGAACCATTCATTACAACTTTTGATTACTGCTTCAATTTCGATGCTTGTGAAACATGCCATAAATCCAATTGTCCATCTTTATCTTTCTTCAAATGCAATTACTTTTCCTCCCATTTTTAGCTGATCCACACAATTATCCTTAAGGTATACCTACACAATAGTTACAATTAAATATTGAAAAATTTCTTACTTTAGATATTATTAAATAAAAGCAAACAATATGCCAACTAAATAAGATAAATCGTTTATTCAAAAACGTTTTCGGCTATTCACGTAGCCTGCCTCAGTTGTATTTAACAATTAAATATGTACTATGTCTGTTGAAAATTATATATTACCAGTTATACAGTGAACTTTAAACATCTGTAGCTTTCATCTCATCAGTAATCTGCTGATAAATGTTATCTGTTTAGAGATTTCTTAAAGTGCTCTATTAATTGGTGTTATGCATTTTCAGTAATCAAATACAGCAATTCATGAAGGTCCATTGTCAATTTTTGAGTTGATTTTGAGTTTTATCTTTAATAACATTTTTTATGATGTTAAAAGTTGAATTTACCTAAATAGATCCTTTACAATAGAAGAAAAAGTTGTCAGTATCCAAGTCTGTGTTATATTTTTATATAATATTTTATAAACTAATTTATTAATAAATTCATATTTTCTTTTTCATGCTTTTAAATTACCATTAAAATATTATACTGTTAGTGATAAGTGTTGAGCTGTAAATTCAACAGTCTTGGTAGGTGGAAATAAAGTAATTTAAACAACTTTACGTAACAATTCTAGAAAACAGCACTAGATTGCAGTTCAACATAAAATAACTAATACTTTATTATGTTGAACTGCAATCTAGTGCTGTTTTCTAGAATTGTTACGTAAATATTATATGCAGTTTTGGTTTATTATTTTTTAATTAAACAACTTTTTTAATTCAAGTATTCTTAATGTTTATTAAATGTAACATAAACAATAGTAATATGAATACTTCTCTAATAGCAAATTTTATTATAAGCATAGCTGATGAACTGGAAAAAATGAAATTCTCTAACAGTAGTGATATTAAATGTACCAGATTACTTTATGTGGTTGTTCAAAATTTTCAAGCCAAATCAGGTTTTATTTTAAAACTCAATTTGAACCAAGTTTAGAATAGTTCATACATTTATATCAATAAGTTTAAATATTATAGCATATTAATAATTTTTGATTGTGTTATTAATCTTCACATAATTACAGATTTTTAATGTGAAGGTTTTAATTTAAATAAATAAATATTCTCTGGTAAATCTAATTACCATCTCTTTTATAACCTATCTAATTACCAATTATCTTCTATAACTGATACAAGATACTCATATATTCATTTATATCAACTTATAAAGGAATTTTGTAGTTATTGTCATACTTTCCATTTCAGTTAAACTTGATTGTGTGTTATTTGTTACGGTGAATTATTATTCTGTTTTACATTCATCACTCGATAATTTAATCTCTTTTTATGCTGATAACAAATTTTATCTTGCAATTTAATCTATAAATGACAATTAATGATTGCATATTATGCTGTATAATTTATTAAATAAAATTGACATTATTATTATTAAGAAACATTTATTTATCTGATAATTCGTCAAAAAAAAATTATTGTTTATTTGAATCTAATTGGATATAATCATTTTCATGTATCATGAGTTTCAATCACTATACTTACCAGATTTTAATCTTTGCTACTTTTCTTGTAGGGATATTTAAAGGACATAAAGTATGAGGATGATATTGATGTATTGATTGCTTTGAAGCAGAGCATTTTATGTGATGTTTACAATTGTTTATGCTATATTATGAAAACAATCATTGATGATGCTTGCTGTATAATTTCAGCATATGATTAATATTACTTGATATCATAACATGCAATCTTACATATTTATGTGGTATGTATATGCAAACATATATGCCTACCAGAAGCATTTTCTCATATACAAGTATCTGTATTATATGCTCCATTAATGTATATCTTGTAATTATTGCTGTGTACAGAATTGTTTCTTTTCCTGTATTAAATTTTAGATAATATTAATCCGATATTTTATACAATAGGCTAATTTTGAAAGAAATTTTTAAACAGTTGGCCTATTGCATTTCAATCACATGATTATATTCTGCAGTTCTTTTCAAAATGCAATTAATTCCTAAATATAATATCTATTTTTCATTAATATATTAATAATTAATATAGATAATTCAAATATATTATTGTAAGTATTGCAATATCATAAAACATAAATTTGATACAGTAAACTTTCAATTAAAGAATCTGGTTGGGAAATTAATCTCTTTTGCAGATTGCAAAATAAGTGAAATTTGAAATTATGGATAATGTAAATTTAATGAATAAAAATTTAAAAAAATATATATGTGTATGTATGTATATATATATATACACAAATGCTTTATTATTTATTAAAAAAAACAAAAGTAAAGAAATTTAGAACAGTTTCATCAATAACTAAAAATCCTTCCTATCAAGCCCACCCTTCAATGGAACATAGAACACATTTTCTTGCAGAGGTAAGTATAAGGTCATCCCATAAATAATGTCATTTTTTTTTGCACATGTGAAAAAAACAAAATTTACACTGAAGAAATCTTTTCATCATCATAATTAATGCTGCCAATATTCACAGCCTTCTTCCATTTTTCAATAAGTTTTTCTCGCTTTTCATGGACGGATCTAAAACCATTGGCCATGTGGGATCTGCCGTCATCTGTGACGACAAAGCGTTGTCAGAGCAGATCCCCATAGTGGCATCTGTATTCACTGCCAAAATGCATGCAATTCACCTTGCTATAAAGCATATTAGACCGAAAGGCACCATAGAAGCCTCATATACTCCAACTCACTGAGTGCACTTCAGGCTCTGATCTCCTTGAGACCTTTGCCACATCCTGTTCTTTTACACATCAAGAAACTTCTGTTCCATCTCTGCAGAAGGAGATATACTATCAAGTTTTGTTGGATCCCGTGACACGTTCCATGGGAAATGGCATCCATGGAATGAACTTGCAGACATCGCTGCTAAATCGGCCACTCCTTATCTGTCACACAATTGCCAAATCCCATTTTCTGATTTGAAGCCAGTCATTAAGGAAAAGCTAGTGGAAATGTGGCAGCGTATGTGGCACAGACAGGTAAACAAACTAACGAGCCATTGGTTGAACAATAGGATTCATGCCATAGCATGAACAGGAGATAGGAAGTTGTCCTTGCCAGACTCCGTATTGGGCATAGCGGCTCATCCATAGGCATCTTTTAATAGGCGAAGCCCAGTTTACTTGTGACCGGTGTCACTGTGCTCTTACCATCAAGCACATTTTAACTGAATGTTCTTATTTTAGTGCTGAGCATTTACGGCACTTTAATCAGTCTTCCTTTAATCTCACCGCCCTTATTGGCAAAGATTTTAACTCTACCAGCCTTTTTGCCTTTATATCAGATATTTGTGTTTTACATCATATTTAATTGTTATTTTACTTTATTTTTAGTTGTTTTCATTTGATATATGATGGTTTACAACATCTTATATATATATATATATATATATATAGTTGATATATGATGGTTTACAACATCTTATATATATATATATAGGTTTGTCTATTTGTTGACTCTTTTTTTTTTTAAATTTTGTTATTGGCCCTTTACACCATTTCTTCTGTTATGTTTTGTTTAGTGTTTGTTTTTTATCACCTTTTTTGTTTAAATTTTATTTTTGTTTATTTTTTATCCTATGTCTGGTGCACTTTGGCCCAATAGGCCCCCTTTATGCCATTAAATTCCAACATACCAACCAAATGCCAGATTTGAAGTACATGTGCAAAGTTGCTAATTTCAACAAATATCAATAATAATAACTACATACAACCTAACGGTCTAAACGACACTGCAAATCCAGAGTTCGGCCTGAGCTCAGGTCTTTTTACTATTTCCTACAATAAATATATATTCATACATTCATTGTATACTTACAAGAAAATGTGGAAGAATACTTTCTTTCTCATTTTCATTTATTCCCTTTAATACAATTTTGCGTGGTCTATGATCTACAGTTGTCAAATTATGGTGATGTAAACCTCTAACTCTTCCTCTTAAAACTCCAATACTTCTTCTAGATAAAGTTTTACTGCCCCTTCCTCGAACAGAGCCACCATCTAGTAAGCCAAGTGCTCTTGCCTAAAAACAAAAAATGAAAACTTATTATACAATTATAATGTTTAATCAATCAAAATATTTTGATCATGTAACTATGACTATAAAATTGACAAGATTCAAAAAAAAAAAAAAAAAAAAAAAAAATAGTAAAAAAAAAAAAAAAAAAAAAAAAAAAAAAAAAAAAAAAAAAAAAAAAAAAAAAAAAAAAAATCGAAATTCTATCAACCCATTAAAATATAAACAATGCTCGTTTATACACAATTTTAAAAAATATTTCAGCAACTGAAAAAATTTAGGAATCGCCATCAAAAGGAAATACTTTCAATGAATACACACAAAGAAACTTATTTGTAAAAGCTGGATTTAATAAAATCAGGATTAAATTTTTGAATTTTTTCTTGCTATTTTTTTGTTCCATTTTCTTATACATGTCAAAATCACTGAACAGATTAAGTTTTTTTTGTTTTATTTAAAATATAAGTAAGTTTTTTGTTATTATCAGTCAAAACAACTAATTAGTAGACCAGAGGTGTATAAGTATTGACAAAAAACATCCATCCAAAGTCAACTACTTGACCTCCGGCTATGGGCTAATTTCATTATTTAAACTAAGGGGAAAGGCATTACATCTTTGTTTGAAAATGCTAATATAACTTTAATTTTGTATAAAATAATTAAAAATAATGACACAGAATGAATAAATAAAGTGAAATAATTCACCACATGCCATTTTTAAAAGGCAGTGATGCAAAATCTTGGCTAAAACAACTGTAAAATGTGATAATTTATCAAAAATTAGTGCTAAATCTAGCATATAGATGGCATAATGATTATTACAAATACAAATTACAGCAATATTTATTTATAAAAATAAATTTTTGTAAAAGTAGTCTTTTTGATAAATACTAATACTTATAAAGCAAAAAATATTTTCTGCACAATTATTTTAAGAAAATAAAAAGAAAAGTGGCTAATAAATAATTATTTTATTTATTCGTATAATAGAATATTGTAATTCAAACACCAGGAAGGAGAGTACGATGGTTTATTTACATGAAGAATCAGAATAAATCTGGCATAAAAATATTGACGTAAAAAAATAATCAATCTTTGTTAGTTAGAAAAATTTTTTAGAACTATCAAATATTTGGCATTATTTGAAGTAAAATATGATGAAGCATTTAGGCCTATAATAATTTATTTTATCTGATGTAGAAAAAATTAATAATTTGAAAAAATACATAAAATTTATATATGAAAATTAGGCATAATGACTTATGTAATCTTTTTTTTATTTTGATTCTTAATCCAAAATTAAAAAACGATATTAGGGCACATTATATGGCCCATAAAATCCTTTTTTTTTTTCTTGCCAAAAAATAAAAAAGTTATAATGACAAATCAGAAATCCATTTTCTTTTTATAAAAAAGAGACATGGACAGTATTGACAGTTGGAGTAAATTGAAATGAGAAGCATAAAAGGTTAAGGGATCATAGGAGTAAAATTTGACTAAAAATGGTTAAAATATTGATTTCTTTAAAAACTGATATTTTTTAATCTTTATCCCTTTTAATATCTAATAGCATTTGTAATTTTTTGAAAAAAACATAATTATGCTTTTTTCAAAAGCATATAATTTAAAGTTTAATTATGCTTTTGAAAAAATTTATTTTTAATTAAAACTTTAAATTGTTTTTCTCAAAATGAAAGTTTCATATACAGGTAGGCCTCGATTAGTGCAAATAATGGATCCCAAGAATTTCTCACACTATTCGAAGTATTAACTATATGTAAAATATGGTAATTGGTTCTTGCTTTGTGAGTTTCAGGCCATTAGCCAACCTCATGATGAATAACCACAATACTAACTGTTTAAGAAATATTTATTTTCATATTTTACATCATTGTTCATCATCTAAATTAATAACTTACCAGGAATTGCATCTCATACATCATCAAACCAACTGCCAAATCAAAACCAAAATAGCGAATCGAAAGTGGAAGTTGAGCGCTGCCTGGCCACCAATTCTGGGTCGAGAATTGAGTGGATAGTCTGATTTGCAATTAAGCATTGCAGCTTTATTGAATCAGTAAATTAGTTCTAGATAGAACTAGTTAGCTAAGTTAATGAACCAATGAAAAATTTTTAACAAGTTTTCTATTTGTTTACTAGCAGAATATGGCAGCAAAAGATAACAAAACAAATTTTTTTTCACAAGTTTTATTTTAAATAAAGAAATCAGGTAATAAACAAAAGAAAATAAATATGGGTAGGATAGCAGCATAATAGGCAAATACTTTTGTAAAGATATCCTTATTGAAAAAAATTTAACAAAGTAGACTGAACTGTCTTACTTTTTTCAAATCATTATACAGTCGCTTATACATGTAAATTTCATTATCTATATCTTGTCAAATTTGCATGCTTCGATTGAAGTTAGGATCAGCATTCAAGATTTTTTTTTCACGTCTTCAATACTTCAGAATATATGCTTAAAACTCTCATTAATTAAATATCTGCTCGCACTAACTTGTAAGTGAAAAACGGTATCATTTTTATAAGTCATACTAATCGAATATCGCATTATTCGAACTTGCACTAATCGAGCCCTACCTGTATTTTGAAAAATTCTTCAACTAAGGAAATCAAATATTTAAAAACTATTAACATAGAAACATGAAATTTAGCAAATATATACTATAATTCAATAGGAACAAGATAAAGTGACTTTAAATGTTTTGAATTAATATAAATTAGATTTAGCAATTTTATAACAAAAAAATAGAAAATTTATGTTAAACAATATAATTTTTTTTAAGTATTAATCCTATGTGAATGAAACTTATTTTATCTTGTTTTAACATCATTTCTGAAGGTAGAAAGTATAAATGTTTAATCCTAACATTTATACTTTTTACAAATTTGATTTCCTAATAAAACATTAAAAAAAATTTTAATTTTTTTTATTGAGTATATTTTAATTGTAAAACATTAAATATAGTATTCTCTCTCATATATAACTAACTTTAAAATAAAAATATATAAAAAATTGCTCCTACGGTCCCTTAATGATATGTCAGCACAACAATCATGAACTAAGAATTGGCAATTAATTGAAAGAGAATAAAAAAGACCTGTTGTTTAAGTTCATTAACTTTTCTTCTGAGTTCAGTAGTATCATCTCCTGTATGTTGTTTATTATAAAGATCCATTTCAGCATCAAGTAATTCTTTTTCTGCCTACAATAATAAAAATTTCAAAAATTGATCATTTGATTTTGATGATAATGATTCAAAAAAATATAAAAAATGCAGTATAATTCAAATATTTATTTGTTTTTGGTTATTTTCTTTAGTATAAAAAAATAATAATTCTTTATAGTATTAATTAATAATGAAATGAATATAAATTTAGACTGAATTTAAATTTTCAAAGCAATTAAATAATGAAATCACCAAATCTTTCTTTGAAAATTTAAAATAAACCTAAATTAATTTCAATTTTTGACCATCTGCAGAGATATTCATCTTTATATTTAGACTATAAATATGAAGACTCATGTGATGCTATTTCTTAAAATGCAACATTTAATTCAAATTCATTTTTAGTTGATATTTTGTTATAGTTATAATGATGATAATAAATGAGTAAGATATTTGATCTTTTAAACTTTTTATATTGAAGCATTTATTACAGAAAAATAGTTTTCTCTGAATCAAATACAAATATACTTTAAAATACAAGCATATATTTGATAATATGACAGTTATATTCCAGACAACTGCTGTTATGTGAATCACAGGCATTTTTCATTTATTAGTACATATAAAAGATTAAAAAATTTACACTATCATTCATTAATGCAGTTCTTATATATCAATTAGTTGAATATACTTTTGTATTGGTATGGAAATATTTTGCTTTAAATAGATTTAAGATTATTTTAGTATTGATTATTATTTCTTTTGGAGATACACTTGGTCATCAACTTACAATCTATGCGACTTACTACCGTCCACACTTACGACCACAAAAAAAAAATTAATTATAAATTATAAATAAATTAATAATAAATCAGACAACTTAGTGTACGATAACTATGGGAGCATCTGGCAACACAGGCCAACATATGCCAGCAGCGCCCCCTCTCTCTCATATAAATTCAGTTGCTTTCTCTCATATAAATTCAGTTGCTTTCAAGCATTTGTTGCATATGGTGTATTAATTAAAATTCTATTGAAATTAAAATTAAATTTCAGTAAATTTAAAAGATTATAAAAATAAATTATTAAGATGATAAAAAGATTAGAAAAGTTAAAAAATATGGTTAACAAATATATGGCCAACATATGACCAGATCGACTTATGACCTGTCAATCAGAATGGAAGTCAGTTGTAAGTTGATGACCAAGTGTGTTTCATTAGAGATAATTTATATTCATAGATTAATTATAAATGATTGCTACTTTAACTAGTCAAATCTGTTTTTGCTTGAATAAAGTATTTGTTGAATTTTATTCTTGATTAATAAATTTCTTGTTTGATTTGAATTGTCCATTAATAAACATTAATATCATTATTTAATTTCTAATTTATATTTCTTTGTAGAAATAAGTTAACTAACTTTTATTTGTTATTTAGTATTAACATTTTGCTTACGTTCAAAATTGCAAATATTTGGTTTTTCTTGTTCATTTCCCAAAGCAGAGGTCCAACTGGCATTTAGCAAATCTTGGATGTAAAGTTTTCTATATCATTAGGATTATATCATGTTTGTAAAAATTGGGAACTTTGCATACATCACTGTAGCAAGTTTTTTCATATAGTGGTTAATGAGTTTATTGCAATATACAAATGCTAATCTGTCAAACAAGAACAATGTTTTGTCTTAATAGAATTCATTGTAGAAAGTGCTAATTTGCACAGATAAGTGGAACCAAAAATTGATATATGCTGCAACTTTTCACATATCTTGATATTTTTCTTAATAAAGTAATTTCAAATTTTAATATTGAATATGTACTATTGTCCTTGTGCAAACAAAGAATTCAATTTCAAACAATCATGATATATATGGGAAGCATATACTATAATCCAAACTTTTCTTTATTCCTGAATTTTTCAATATTATACTGCATGCAGATTTTAACAAATAATTCATATTATTTCAGATCTAACTTTGGTACCCAATGGTTCATTCATACTTCTAACACAGCAATCTGGTATATGAGCATTTGGTTAAATAATAGATTGAAACGACTAAATGACATAGCATATTAACACAACTTTTGATTATATGTTCAATAAAATTTATTTCAAAGGGTTATGGGCAATTATAAATGGCAGTATAGTCAACTGATCAATGTTTTGATCATCCCTGATCTAGATCTATAAATAAACAATATTAACAAAAATATGTATAAATATGCTAATTCTTTAAAATTATAAATGTCCCTCATTTTGCAAACCCACATTTTGACAAACTGCAAAATAATTTCATCATCAATCAATCAATTAACCATAGTTTGTTTATAATCATTAGTGTAACTTATTCTATATAATTTATAAACTTTAATTCATATTTTAATTAACTTTTCCAGCATAATATGTTCTCAAATTATTTATAAAGAAATTCCATGATTCAGATGAGGAACTTGAATAAATGAATTCAATGGGTTGACTGATTGTTGATCAGAGGAGGATAGCTGTTTTTCTTTTTATAGTTTGAGTATATAGTGAATTATTAAATTTTTACACAATGCTAAATAATATAAATCTTCAATAAAATTATGGCAATTTAAATATTTAGATTATGTTCCATATCACATAAGTTAATCATTATGAGTATATTTATAATATAATATTTTTATTTATTTAATCTGCAATATTTCTGATAGTCATATGGCAATTAAAACTTATTAAATATATAGATAGTTATTAATTTTATGAGTTAATTCATTCCTTGTAAAGTAAGAACTTATAAACCAAGAATCAATTTCCCATTGATTTATAATGTTAACAAGGATTCTCTTCTCAGCAAAGCAATTTAACCACAATAAACTCAAGTAAAGGCCAACAAAATCAATAGATCAAAATCAAATCGAAGTGTTGAAGATGACTTCTTTAAGTCTAAAATACTCAAAAAAAAAAAAATGCTAATAAACTGTTTTTTATACCTGAAAGTTAGTGCTTATCATTTTATATATGTTTAACATATAAGTGGAATCTTATATATAATCATTTATATACAATCAATAGATTGTGATTAAATAAAGATTTATTTATTTAAAGAAATGAAAACATGGCCTTTAAAATCAACCTAATTATAATAATAAAGAAATTACTTTAATAATAAAGAAATTACTTATTTCATATAAATGTTAAAGAATTTTTATTTTTCATTATTATTGATAGATAAATAGATGAGCTTTTATATAGATGAACTATTGCCTTAGGCACAATTCAGAAATGAAAACTATTTATATAATATGATGATAAAACCAGAGATGCACTACTCCACTTCTTGGTAATCATTTTCATTTTTTTCCATATCATTCATAGCAAATCATTACATAGCTTTCATAGCAGACAATAAATATTTTGCTACAACCCTTGTTGTACTGGTATTGTATATCTATGTATGTGGTTTGAAATGCCTTTTTATAAATGTTCAGCTATTATTTTATACAATTAATGCCCATTTTGTCAATTTTTTTGATAACTCATATTTAAAAAAAATCATAAATCCAGGAACTCGTTAAGCAAGAACTCACAAATCAGGAACTACCTATACATTATTTAATACAAATATCTTCAATTTCTGAACTATATAAAAATTACCTAACAAAATTACCTCAGCTTTAGCTTTAGGAATTCTGTGATTTGTAACAAGAGATAATTGTGAAATTTCAGTGGCTTCTTTTCGAATATCAGCCTGTAATTTTTCTATTGTCTTCACAACAGCGTGGAGTGTCTGTAAAATGAGAAAAATTAATGCAATTAATAATGTATATTGTAATAATCAACATTTTAAAATAAACTTGTTTTTTGACAAATTAATTATTAACAGGTTTATGTTTTAGTAGAATATTTTTGTACCAAGTATACATATAAACAAATGTTAACAATTTTTAGTTAGAATATCAACTGTTAACCAATGCCAGATTTAAAAAAAAAATGAAATATAAAACATAATTTATAGAACATCATAACATTTCTCAGGATTACATTTTAATTACAAGACAATCCCAGTTTACAAGACCCCAATTTTATAAGCAAATATAATTTATATTGAAAATTCAATTTATAAACTTATCCACTTTTGTGAGAAATTTATAATGAATGAATGTTTCATAAGTTAAACGAGGTTGATCACTTAAGGGGTACCACTAATATTGGAGATACTGCACAAATGCGTTTCTCATAAAAAAAGTTCATTTTTAAATTTGATTTTGTTTTATTTTTTCTATATAAGAGGTATATCCTGTCAAATTGCAATATAAAATATAGTAAGCTTGATTGGCTAAGTGGAAACATTTCAGCATTCCACTCACGGGACCTAGATCAAAATGAGATCCTGTATTTCAATATTTATACAAATGATACCGGCTCAGTTATCTATCAATTTCATATAACTAAAAACTGCTTACATATAATATATGCAAAGTTCACATATCATTAAAGCACAATCAGCAGTTAAAAAGAAATAACTGTTTTAATAAACTTTTCAGTATACTACATACTATCATCAGTTACAACGTAAAAGAGATTGGAACATGTCTAAAATTAGAAGATTCAAGAATATTTTGGCTGAATTAATTTTTAAAATATATTTTATTCTCCTCGAATCTTCTAATTTTAGATGCGTTCTAATCTCTTTTACGTTGTAACTGATAATAGTATGTAGTATACTGAAAAGTTTATTAAAACAGTTATTTCTTTTTAACTGCTGATTGTGCTTTAATGATATGTGAACACAGTTATCTATTTCAACCTTTTACAACCAAATATATAGATTCTTTTTTTTAATGGAAAAGTATCAATAAACTAATACCTTTTGAATTTAAAAAAATATTTTTACTTACTTGTATAAGAGCTAACCCATTTTCATATAAGTGATACCATAAGCATTGTACACAACATTATTAGATATAAAATTTTAATTTAAAAAAATTTTTGTTTTTATATAATATTTAACCTTTAGCGCTCCAACGCCTAGCTATGCTAGACACGCCTGCTCCGTCTAACGTATATATTACTTCTTCAAAGCATTTTGGTTATTATTTACAAACTATTTCCTAAATTAATTATTTTTATATTATCTCATACTTTAAAATACAATAGTAATAGCCTCATGTACAATACTGTAATTTAACTGCATTTCTAATTACACTTTTTTTTGTAAAATCTGGATAATCTTATGTATATTTGATTAACCGAATCATCTTGGATAGTTGGAATTAATTCGGATAATCGACACTCTACTATACGTCTGTTATATGGGCTGTCTGCTATTATTCTTCAGTGGTAAAAGCGGTGTGTGCCATTATTCTTTACTGATAATAGAGCGCGCAATTAAAAAGTTGAGAAATTGCTAATCTAGACTAAAATGAAATAATAAATATTTTTTAACATGAATAAAGATCAAGTATGCTAAAAATACAGCTAAAATTATCCTAGTGGGATATTTTTGAAATAAACTGTAAATTTAATTAATATTTATAAATTTGGAATGCAAATTCCCACCATCTATTATATTAATAATTAATTAAATTAAGGCAAAATTAAAAATTAGATCATTGATCTCACAACCATCGGGATTTCTTTGGTAAATATTTTTTTTGATAATAGATGTCGCCACTTTCCATTTAGATGGAGTACTAAGTGGTGGGGTGAAACCGACATTTGCCCATACTTGCAGAAAGGTCACCAGACTGCGGAGGGCGGAAATCGACGGGACGGGCCAAGACTCCGTGATAATTATTTCCAATAGTTGGGACCTGAGAATCGAATCCCAATTCTCCAGAGTGGAAAACCAAAGCGTTTCTAAGTGACCAATCCAGCCGACCTTCGGAAAATATTATAGGGTGCGTTTTTAACTCTCCACCACTGATGTACATCTAAAATGGCGTCATAACAATCCATCGATGGATGCTAAAGCAACTGTTTTTAAATTCAACACATGCGCATCAAGATGGCTGACTGTTTGGATGTTATTTTATCTTCTGCTTCTAGTCAATTTTTAATACCGACATAGGAATCAATTTTTAATACCGACATAGGAAATTATATTTTCAAATGCAAAAAAAATATCTGTTGTATAACTATCAACAGATAGAGCATAAACTGATCTCCAATCTTTAGATTTATTTTTCGCATGGAAGCAGCCATCTTAAAAAATGACGTCAAAATTGTATCCACCAAGTGTTAACCAAACAAATACTATGGTTAATGTGGTGAGTTAGTGCTGAATATACCAGTGACGTCACTGGTGAATTTACAAACAGTTTAACAAACATGGTTTACATCAATGGTGGAGTATGTTGAATTTAAAAACACGCCCATAGCCTGACGCCTATTCTTCTTGATAGCTGACCTTATCTTGAATATGGATCCCAAGATATAATTTTACAACTTTTAATAACTTCCTTTTATAAATTTACTAGAGAGATAAAAAATAAACTTAAATATGAAATGCTGCTTCCCTTTAAATATATATTAGATGTGTCTACCAGATGGCCGCAATAGTTACGTGCTAATTTTCCATTCTGGATGATCTGGTTCAATTTCCGACTCCCATATCTTCAGTTTCTCAGCCACATTCCGGGCCTGGCTGATTGAATCCAAATCTCAAAATAACTGCCCCCACTAGGAGTGTATGGGAGAAAAACCACACAAGAAAAATGGCTACACAAAACCACACAAGAAAAAAATTTATATACATTAATGAAGTTGGGTATTGCAATAAAGAACTGTCCGAATTGGAATTATAAATTACATATACAAGATTTATTACAGTTTTTTATTCAATCCAATTTCAAAATTTGATTTTTTGGTCGATAGATGACGCCATTTCCAGTCAGTAAAAATACTAAGTGGCAGTACGAAAAAGACCCTGCAATAGGCTTTTTTTTTGTTTTTGTATTTTTATACCTCTTCTAATCAGTGAGATAACTAAGGGATAGGGCTAGTTCCAATTACGGGTGTGAGTGCAGTCCCTTCACCCACACCGTGAAGGGGACCGGATGGTGAAAGACGGGGATCGCCGCACCAGGCCCGACACCCCGAAAAACCTTTTCAGGAGATACTAGACCCGAGACGCAAACCCGAGTCCTCCTGCATGGCACCTCAAGCGTTACCACTCTGCCATCCGGCCGACCCTACAATATTCAGTTCACTCTTATAGGTTGGTTGGTTAATTAGATTAAGCCGCCCTATCGCACGAGCAATATATTGTTATCTGGCGGCGGCCACTTGTAGAGCCCATCACAGGTTGGACAAAACCCATGATGGGGTCAACCGGATGGTGGAAGGATGGGGTTCAACAGCCGGGCCGGACCCCTCCTGAAAACCTGGAGGTGTGGGACCCAGATTCTCCAGGATGGGAAGCCAAAGCTTTATCACGCAGCCATCCGGCGGACCAATCTTATGGGAGATCAGCCGATTTAGAAGACAGGGATCGAGGAGCCGGGCCGGATTCCATGAATAAATCTTTCAAGAATGAAACCCTAGAATTGAACCTACGTTCTCCAGAATAGAAGCGCAACATGCTTCTACTGCGACCATCCGATGTGTTTATAAAAAATATGCATGGTACTTAATAAATACAAAATGCCCATAAATATCTGAAATTTTAAATATTTATTCGTCTAGAATAGAAGCGCAACATGCTTCTACTGCGACCATCCGATGTATTTATAAAAAATATACATGGTACTTAATAAATACAAAATGCCCATAAATATCTGAAATTTTAAATATTTATTCGTATATTTAAACATATAGTTAATTATTTACAAAATATAGTAAGTCGCACCAAGTTTTTTAATTTCAGTTCAATACGAACAGTCTTGTACTCTTCAGAAACGTTATTTTATTTACACGTTATGATTTATCTTATAAGGGAAAACAAGCTAGTTATGAAGAAAAAACTTATTTAGAAATTCAAAGTATTTCAGTTAAGCGAAGCACCGTTTTTTATTGGTACCACCTCATAACGATCTCGTATTATGTATCAATAGACTATTTCGTTGTTATAGAGATAATCCGTTTTTGAATTATACAACATTATTTTTCTTTTTAATTTTTAAGTGAAAAGTAAAATATTATCGACAGTTTGAAGTACAATATTTGAAAATTAAGTAAAGGTGTACATATCTTTATCTGCAAAATTTAGATAAGCAGTATATGAAAATGCAGTTTTCTATGATTATCACTGACAGTTCATGCCTATTGAATGAAATATGCCCGATGGTAATCGATATACTGTCGTTTCGGATTAGTTGTTATATTTTTGAGGAGGTAAGTTGTTATGTTATTTTTATACGTCATATTCTCAAAGTGAAAGAGAAGAAAAATGAATATAGTGTCTCTCTTGTAAAAAATTAGGATAAATATGCAAATAATAAATCATACTATGTTTTGTATAAAAATGTGCAGGACCGGTTCCATAGGTGAGGTGCCTCAGGTACCTGATTGATGTAGACGCCAAAATGAACTGTAAGAATATGAAATGTATAATGAAAAACAAAAAATATCAATATAGCAAAATTCATACAAAATAACAAAATTAAGTTGTTGTAGCGCTAAGAATTTTATTAACACTACCTATAACTTTCGCAGTTTTTCTAAACTGAAAATTTAAAAAAAATTTTTACCAACAACTACAATCCAAGACCGACTGAATGATTTAGCAATGATTTCTATAGAGAAGACGATATCTAAAACAATAATTTATAAAGATGCAATCGAGCAATTTGCTTCAATAAAAACTCGAACAGTAATTTACAACAAATTATATTCAATTTTTCTGTTTGCACTACTTTGCACTCCTTAAAGTAGTGCAATGTTCAAACAATTTTTGTTATTTTTTTAAATATAAATAAAACTTGTTTTTTTTTATATTTAATACAAATCTTTCTTAAAATATCTGTTATTCTATTAAGTAGACAATTATTCATTGCTTAGAGTTTCTCAAAAAAATTTTAAAAAGCGCCATTTTTAAAACTCAGGCTCCACAATTGGTTGGCTCGGCCCTGAAAATGTGCATCAGATTATAATGATGATTATAAAAATTGTTATGAAAACACCTGTAATATAATATATGCGACTTTACATTTTATAAAGCAGGTATATCAGACTCGCAGTCTGCATATTTGTATATTTTAACAACTATATGCAATTCATAAATTCAATAATACAGTATAATAAAACCTGTTAATTCGAATAATAAAGCATACAAGAAAATTATCTCTAATTTCTTTACTTCACTCATAGAATGCACCTAATTTTTTCAAATTTTATTCTCCTATAAAATCGAATTATTGTACTATAAACAAATTGCGAATTCAACTGATTTGAATGTTTAGGATTTGACATTCCTGCTATAAAGATTATTTTAATTTTATTCTACTTTTCTGCATTTATTTTTGCTATTTTTACCGTGTTCTAATATTTCTCAGCACTTCACACAGAAATATGTTTTTATTGTTCGGCAATTCTATAAAAAAAATAAAATTTCTACCAAGTAAATATAGATTATTTCTTGAAAAAATTGCCGAATATCCAACCTATCAAAACGTTCGATGATTTAAAATTATAATAAATAATTTATTATAAAATTAGCTGTAAAAAAACTTTTAATTTATTTTATAGAACAGTTTTATTTGGCTGTTGTTAGGAATTCTCTGTAAATTATTACGTGATTTTTCATTTATGTTTTTGGAAGGATACCCTACACTTTGTATTTGTAGTAGTATTAAATTAAATAAAAAAATATAATATTTGGTATTTATCCTGAACGAATTGATAAGTAAAACAGTCACAGTCTCGGTCTCGGTCTCCCATATACATACAGTAAGACCCCGTTTAACGCAGGGGATACGTTCCAAGGAAACCAAGCGCTAAACGAAACAGCGTTAAACGAGGTCATTTTAACACGTAAATAATAAGGTTAGGTGAAACAGGGCAGTGAATAAAAAATATATACATAACATTTTTTAAATTTTATTTTGTAACACGTATTATTAACGGGACAGTGAATAAAATATATATACATAACATTTTTTAAATTTTATTTTGTAACAGGTATTATTACGCCCTACTATTGTATTACATTAATTATAGACTTTTTTTATTGCTAATATCGATTTGTATTTATAAATCATTTATAAAAAAATTCTTAAAATTAGAAAATAAAAAGTTCTAAGAACAAAAAGCAGTAATCAGATTGAAGTAAGCTATAAACAATGAAAAATATTGATGAAAGAAAAACGTTTTAATTTCGAGGAACTATAGTTTAAAGTGGTCAGGTTAAAACTAAAATTGGATAATTGTTACTTTTATTACTGTAAAATAACATTGATGACCGATCATGAATATGAACTCTGACCGCAGCAAACTTTCATGTGAACTGCAGGTGTGTACTGATATCAAACTCACTGTGAGACAGCATAGGTATATGTATGCAACAAATTCCTGCAATTTCGGATTTATATAAGAATAACGGTCTGAAAAACCACGCCAAAGTGAATCAATAAAAATATATCATTTCTAAAAAAATCGCGTTATATTGAAACAGAGTTAAACGGCGCAGCGCTAAGCGGGGTATTACTGTATTATATTTTAGACTGTCTTTTTGTTAATTTGTATTGAAGTACAGGAATCCATGGATTAGTGAGGTTAATAAATCCTGGCAATACACCGCATATATCAAAACCGCACTAATCGAACTAAAAAACCAATGGGAATAATAATAATAATAATAATAATGAATCCTGGAAAATATCAAAATTATAAACTTGTATTTTTTTCCTCTCTCAAAACGTATCTATATTGCATTACATCTACTTTAAATCATTGAGGAATATGTATTTAAAAATTTATAGTAAGAATTAAAATTTATTTTTCACAAAGAAAATTATTTTTTACAAAATTGCATTAAATTTGTAAAAAATAATTGCATCTCCGTAGACATCGAGTACTGGAGAGGAACTGAAGGCCAGGCTGTCTACATAATATTGAAATGGCTATTATTAGGTAGTTGTCATTCACTCTAAATTTATTAATAAATAAAATTACGAACGAATATAAAATATAACAATTACGTAGCGAAAGTCGTAATATTAACAGAATTAAAAATAAATAAATAAATAAATTAAATAAATAAATTTATTGCAATGCTCTAATCACTTAGACTGCAATCCCAGAGATTCAGATGTCAACGCTTCAGAGGATTTGCAAAAAAAAAAAAATCTCATTTATTGAAGCGCAATAATCAAATCTGGCACCGCATATATCGATGGATGGTGTCAATTTTTTTAGCGCACTAATCAATACCGCATTATTCAAACCCGCACTAATCGAGGGATTCCTGTACTCTCCTAAATGGTAAATACAGTGATACCTCGGTTCACGAACACAATCCGTTCCTTGACCCTGTGTCATAATTGCTTATACTGAAGATAATGTGTGTGATGATTTTTTGAATGTTTTCAGCCTCAATATAGACCAAAAACATTCAAAATATAATTTTCTGCATTAAGTGTTGGTAAATGATAAATTTTATAGCAAAAGTGTTTGATATAACTTAAGTAAAAATGCATATAATTCATTTAAATCTGTCATTTCATAATAATCAGCCTTAAAGAAAAAGAAAGCACTTTTATAAATTGAAATGCTTTCAATCATTTAAGTTCATCATCAGTGGTCAAGACAATAAAACAGCAAATTAATGAATTTCAAAATTGATTTGTATTTGGAACATACTGATTTGTTTCTTTAGTATATATTTGGCCGATAAGAGCAAACAAATACACAAATTTATTTCTATTGATGCTTTAATAGTTTTCCCCCCTCTAATCCATCAGTGTATTTCTTTAGAAGTTGAATATTGAAAAATTGCAAAAGTACTTTTGACACAATCTTCATTTGTAAATACAGGTTGTTCTCAACTAATAATGGGATTGTGTTTTGATAATCCCATCATAAGTCAAAAATGATCCATTAATGTCAATAATTTTAATAGTAATAATAGAAAATGGCATACTGAATCCTTTAAGATGTCATAATCATTCAGATTTGATCCCAGATCCTCAAAGTTATAAAATAATCCAGAATTGAACTTCATAATTGATATTGGCTTAAAAGTGTATAATTTGGAAGTGAACCTGGATCCCAAGATGATAAGTGATTGCTCTATTACATTTTTAATAAAACAAAAATGTATTTCTAGTCAATATGCTATGAAAATAGCCAAATTTGGAATATCATAAGGGCATCATAAGATTGGAATATCTTAAGTTGAATGATCACAAGTCAAGGTAGGAAAATCTGATATAATT
This sequence comes from Olivierus martensii, assembly GCA_000484575.1. Classification (NCBI taxonomy): domain Eukaryota; kingdom Metazoa; phylum Arthropoda; class Arachnida; order Scorpiones; family Buthidae; genus Olivierus; species Olivierus martensii. The sequence goes on from AYEL01084583.1 coordinate 97,696, forward strand.
TCTGATTTGCACTATTTTTTGGTAATGATAATATATATAAATCTTATGACAGCATTTTCACCAGCTGTACAATTGTATATAGACTGTTCCCAACTGTCCTCCTTATATATAATAATTTCATGACTTACAAGAAAAATATATTAATTGAAGCAGATAAAACTAATACAGAGAATAGAGCATTTTTCTCCTAATTTCAAAATTCATAGCCATTCTTTCTATATATTCAGCAATCTATAATTAAATCATCACAATGAGTATGGACAGCTCATGATGGGAATGGAATGCTCTGACAACTAATACTTAATATGATTGCAAGAGGCATAAGCAAGAGAAGATATTTCTTATCAAATTTGTGCAATATTTCTATATTATATAATTTAATAGATTAAGAAATTGTTTAATAATGAAAAATATAGAAAAATTCTATGTTGTCAAACACTTTAAACAATACTTATGTTTGTAATACAATGAATAAATGAGGAGATTTTGGTAGATTGTGATGTTATAAAAATCATCTCAGGAGCCCAAAATCCTAAGATTATAAGTTGCTCAATCCCTGGATTGAAACTGCTACATACAATATTTCATAGAAAGATAATACATAAAACTATATTACACATTTTATATAAAAGAAATTTTATATTTTAATAGTTTTATTTAGGAAAGTATATGATTGAGAAAACAATTTTATCTTGAATCATAACAGAATGAATCAAAGGTTTATATGAGGTGGAACAGCACAATAAAACTTAAATCATTTTAATTATGATGATAAATTAAAATTTATACAAGAATATAGCAGTTGCATTATTGTTCTTTTAAAATAAAATATTGAATAATACTGAAATACTTAAAATGTCTAAAATACAGACACATTTTTAAGTATCTTAAATATTTTAAGCATTAAAATTTTTAAATGGGAGAAAATGAATGGTTAGTTTTTATAAAAATTAATTCAAAAATTTTAAAATTTATAGATTTATAAAATTGAACATTAAAACAAAATTAAATTTGTTAAAAATATTGAAATAAAAAAATACTAATTTTTATAATTTCAATAGTAAAATTATAAAATCTGTATATTATCAAATGTTTAATTTTAAAAACACCGATCAGAATATATATTATTTATATAGTGAAATCCCCGTTTTCACAGTTTCACTTAATCAGTTGACCATAGTCCGAAAAAATTAAAAAATTCAGAAACACATTAAACATTCATAATTTCAGCTCATTTTATCACATCATGTAGCACTCTGTCATCATCACATTATCAGAAGAAAAAGAAAAGATCACATTCACAAAGATCGGAAGAGCGTCGTGTAGGGAAAGAGTGTAGATCTCGGTGGTCGCCGTATCATTAAAAAAAAACCATCTTCAGTTCTACAGTACTCAAGAAGGCATTCTATAATTCTTATATTGTTATCGAACAAATTTTAAACATTAGGATTCTAATGTTTAAAAATTGTTCGATAACAATATAAGAATTATAGAATGCCTTCTTGAGTACTGTAGAACTGAAGATGGACCCTAATCAGGTCCGAAAACGTTTTTCTTGATTAATAAATCTAAGAATAACTTGCTTAAAATGCTGTTATAACTTTATGTATCTAATTTATAAATTAAACTTTATCATAGGTTTATACAGAATGTACAGTATATAATATTCATTACTATCTACAGTTTCAGATATCCAGTGAAAAGGCTCAAAACATATCCCCTGCAGAGATGGGAGGTCCTACTGTATAAGTAATTATTATTAATTATTCTTAATAATATAGCAATAACTAAATTAACAAATGCACATTAATACCCAATATTATTTCAGACACTTAACTAATATTATTTTTACTGATTAATGAATTATATCACAATAATATCTAGACAAAAATAAGAGGATATCACTCTCAAGCTTACTATCTACAAATGTTTTATTCACTCACAATATAAATTGCAAGTATGTATAAAATCCTGGAGACTAATATAGTCAAAATAATATATATCAATATAAATAGGCCATTGATATACTAGTCAGTAAGATCTTAAATAGCATACAGTAGTTTTTGTTTTTAAGTTAATTTTTTCCTGATGTGTGTTTGTAAAATAAGAACTTGTACACCAAGAATCAGTTTCTCATAGATAATGTTAAAATTAGAAAGTCCATTCTCAGCAGTGCAATTTTTCCACAATGAAATTAAGTAAAGGTCAACAAAATTAATTGTTATGATTAAACAATGATTTATTTATCTAAAGAAATGACGAAATGAACAATATTATTAAACTAATTTAGTTTGATACTTTACTGCAAGAAGTGCTGTGTTTTTATGTATTTAAGTAAAATTAAGTAAATTAGAAATAATAAAAAAAAATTATTTAATCCGTACAAATATTAAAAAATTTTTATTCTTCATTATTACTGATAAATAAATAGATGAGTTTTAATAGGGATGACGACTATTACCTTAAGCACAATCCAGGAATGGAAGTTATTTAAATAATATGCCTATAAAACCAGAGGGCATGTCACTTCTGTATCTTGGCCATTTTGATTTTTCGGATTTTATAGCAGATGATAGAACTTTTGTTACAAATTCAATTGTGTTATAGAACTGTGTACATGGTTTGAAATGGCTTTTTATGAATGTTTAGTATTATTGCAATTGATGTTCATATTTTTTGATAATTCATATCTGAAAAATTTTCAAATCTGGGAACTTGTTAAGCAGGACATGTAAATTGAGAACTATCTGTACTTTACAAGAAAATAAAACATTTGTAGATATATTTATGTTATGATATATCATATACAAAAATTATATGAAAAATTACTTTTCTGAAATTTTTATGATATTATATAATTCATTCAAATTCCTAAAAGTTTGAATAAATATTTTGTTTACAGAGTAAAATATAAACAGTATATTTTATAATGATAGTATGATAAAGGTAGTGTCTAAGTTGGAATAACATTTATTAATAAAACTGTTCTATTAGAAAATATATTGAAAAAAATTTAAATAAGGAAGTAAAAATTTAATAGTTCAGAATCAGCAAATACTCTAACTCAGGGCTGTCCAAAAGGTGGCCTGCCACGGCATTTTGTGCAGCCCACGAGGCTTTCACAATTTCTGACATATTACTACTTTTTAATGTTTTTTTTTTCACTTTTATTAGTTACTTTTTTAAAGAGATTAATAAAAAGAATTCTAAAATTGAATTATATTAACTCAATTACGTTCTTAATTATTAGTAATTATTTAATGATCAACAATCTATCGATGACTTTCTTAATTATTAGTAATTTTTAACAATCAACAAGCTATCAATGACAACACATTTTTTATAAGATTTTCAATCACGTCAACTTTAATTTTAGCTATTTCAGTTTAAAGTGTTGAACTGTGACTGTATTTAAAAAGTTATTTTTTGGTTTCTAATACTTACCATTTCAGTGACTGTGTTACTGAAATGGTAACACAGTTGGTTTGTTGCTAGATTCTGTTTTAATTTTATTTTACTGTTTAATTTAATTTAATTTTACGTTTTAATTTAATTTTTATTTTACCACGAGTTTGTTGCATTTGTGAAATGAGTGAGAAAAAACGTAAAATAGAAAATGAAAATAGAGTATATTAGTAGCAGTGGGAAAATGATTTTTTCATAAATCACATGGGTAAACTGCTTTGTTTAATGAAGGTTTTCCTAACTTTTGTGATTTTGGTCAGAAAGTAATATCAATGTTTGGTAGTACTTATTGTGTGAAAGTGCATTTTCTAACATGAAGATAGTTAAGAATCAAAAGTACTTATTTGTGTGAAAATGCATTTTCTATCATGAAGATAGTTAAGAATCTATTCAGAACCTACCTTGGAGATTTTTCTTTTAAATATTCTGAGGATAGCTACAACAGGAATGGATGTCAATATACAGTCCTTGTAAATACTGCTGCCCACCCTCATTTATCACATTAAATAGGTACATACATATTATTTTTTATACTTTCAACTGCTTATATTTTATAACTTTTTGTTAACATGTTTATTGGATGCAATCTGGTATATTAATTTTGTAACAAGGTTTGTTAATCTGGAAATAAAATTGGTTTCCAAATAGCGTTATATTTATGCGTTCATATTTATTGGATGCAATCTGGTAAATATAATTTTGTAATAAAGTTTGCTAATCTGGAAATAAAATTGGTTTCAAAAAAAGTTATATTTATGCGTTCCGTTTGTTGAGACAATAGCGTATCGAGTACCGAAGCCCCTCCCCTTTTTCGTTATATTTGTGTGTTCCATTTGTTGAGACAATAGCATATCAAATATAAAGCCCCCCTTTTTTGTAACTGCGGCCCTCCATATCTCTAGTAAACATGGCTATGACCCTCGGGTTCATTATAATTGGACAGCCCTACTCTAACTTCAGAGTATTTGCTGAAGTTAATACTCTGAAGTTTGCACTGCTACATTATACTGCTTAATATGCTATGTTTCTAAGCATTTTGTTGAAATACAACTCAACAAAATGCTTAGAAACATAACAAAAACAAACAAATATAGCACTATATTATTGCTAAATAGTGCTACATTCATTTGTTTTTGTTATCTTCCAATATAGCAGAAGTTATGAACACTTTGCTTAGAAATATAGCATACTAAGCAGTACAATGTTTAAAGTGCAATGTAATATTATTAATATTTGGAAAAATTAATTTTAAGAAATTACTATCATTCAGTGTATAATATAAAATATATTGTGGATTATTTTAGGCTTATCTAAATGTTGGGAAAGAAAGTCCCAATCACTTTTTTTGTAGCTTAAACACTTATAATATATAACAATAGTTATTAATTTTCATTAATTAAATTTACATAAAATTTATTAAGTATTTAATATCAAAATATTTTTAATATAGTTATTATTTATAGTTTTATTAGTGATCTGTCCCATATGATATATATTTAGCATTTGCTTTTTGTTAAAAAACCAAACATTAACAATAATTTATAAATTATTCATAATGTTTGGTTACTGTATACTGTATGTACATTACATATAGGGTGAAGAAAAACTTTGCCATAAAATTCTGTGTACTGATAAGACATATCAAAACAAGTTGAAAATGTCAATGAATATATGATCTAAATGGCACTATTTTTGAGTTAGGCATGCTCAAATATGCAAAGAGCCTGCCAATCCCAAGAGTGACACAATGCATGGCAATGGCACTTTGCATGCTCGATTGTAAGTGGCTGGCTTAAAGGACTAACTTATAAAAGATGCTGTTTAGACCATGTATTCATTGACATTTTCGATTTGTTTTGATGCCCCCTATCAGTACGCAAAACTTTATCATAAAGTTTTTCTTCATCCTGTATATACAATATTATTATTACTGATAATCATTGTCATAAATAAAATTTATACAGAAAAAAATGATTAAAAAACAAACTGTTATACTGTTATGCTAAGTTATCATCTTCAGCACTATTGGTCCAATTTGTAAAATAAAAGTTTTAATACTCTTCATTTGTAACAAATATATGAATACAGTATCACAACTCCCTGCTATGCTATTATATGCTTTCCAGCAGTAAGTCTCCTGCAGCTAATCTCAGCCTTTAACAAATGTTTTATCAATAATTTTATATTTAATATTATAACTAATGTGTATTATCAAATATATAAAATATATTATTTTAAATTATTAGTGACACGTTTTAGTTTTTTATAATATAGATAAAATAAATATTTAAAATTTACACACACACAAAAAAAAAAAAAAACAGGAAATACTGTACATAGTAGCACAACCACTATAATAGAATATGTCTATTATCAAAATCAACATGAATTAACAGGGTGTAATACTTCATGCTTAATTGAGATATCTCACACCTACATAAAGACACACTATTTATCTTATCCACATTTATTGTAACTTGTTCTTTTTTTTTTCCTTGCTTCACTCACTGTTGAATTACTTTTTTTTTTTTTCTGTATTATACTTATTGTCATTGTTCTGCTTTAAAGCAATTTAAGTACAAACTATCTAACTTTTATATTAAATAAACATTTTAGTTTGAATAATGATTTGCCATGCTATGAAAAATAAAAACAATGTCATAATATAAAGAAGGATTTAATAAGATACATGCAAAAATGTAATTGTTAGTTTAGCTAAACAATTATTTTAGAATTATTTTCTTATTTTGAACAATTCTTTTTTTTATCCACAAATTTATTGAAATAATTTTTTATATATTGAAATTTTAGTTTTTAAGATATCTATTCCCTTAAAAAAAGATATTGTTTTTTTAGACTGATATGATGGCAATTTTTAATATTCAATATATTATTCTCTTAATCAAACTAAGAGAAGAGTTTTGACAAAATTGTCCAAATTATACAGGTTATCAATATTACAGTAAATCCAAGATACTAATTGGTATATATATTATTTGTATCATGATTCCTAAGGAACAATAGGATAACAATATGCTTAAAAAGAAAACTCAACATATACATATTACCAGTAATCACATATGGCTTTGAAACATGGACCATTACAAAGAAACTGAAATAGAAACTAGCAATAACCAAAACAAACATAGAAAGATGATTTTAGGATTCCCCAAGATGGACTGCAAGATCACATATGGATAAGAGAACAAATCAGAGAAGACGACATGGTAGCAGTTAGAAATGTTAAGTGACATTGAACAGGTTATATCAAGATACACTAATAACCAATGGACAAAGAATTACAGAGTGGCAACTAAGGTATGGGAAGAGACAGCTTAACAGGCAATAGAAATGATGGAGATATAAAAAAAGTAATTGATCAGCAGTAAATGCAGATTGCACAAGTAGATACATATAGAAACAAAAGAAGGAAGAATAGATATCCAGCAGTGGATGAAACAGAAATGATTATGTATTATGATTTCTACTAAATCAATGTACAGTAATATAATAATGACAGAAAGCTTTTTTAAAACTCATATTTTACTTCCTGATATAACAATTAAAATAACCAGCATTCATCAGAATAGAAAATTTTATTATAGTTTAATCTGTAATAAACAACACACTACTGATTAATGCTGGTTATTTTTATTTTTAAATTTTTTTAATAAAGAATAACATCTAAACATATTGTATGTGCATATGTAGTAGTAGTAATATTTTAAAAATTATACTTTTTTCGTCAATCATGCACTTGCTGCAAGGGTGTATTTTGTGGAAAAAAGATATTCATGATAAAGAATAATGAGATCATATGTAATAAATTATATAAAACATTTTATCTAAAAGTAAAAATATTTAAAATGGATTGTGAATTTGGAACATTTCAACATTTAACAATGGGCAATATCTAATTTTATCAAAATATATTAGAAAATAATCAAATGTTATAATGCTTTAAAAATTACATTAATTCCTACATCAATTATTATTAACATTGATTGTCATTATTTTTCTATAGCTAAGAGAAAATTATAAGTACAGAATGAAATATTACAAAATTAAATTCAATTCACTTGTTAATTTATTGAGAAATCTCATCTTACAAACTTCTTTTCAACAATATTAAGAAAAAAGTGATCTATGAATCATGGAGTAAGAAATACTAAAGTAATCTTTAAATTATTTTTACTTTCAAGACTATTATAATTTGATCTAATTGAAATTAATTATCATTAAAATTACAGTTTAATTCTAAATTATTATGCTAAGAATAAATTTAGCTTAGAATATTTGGTTTATAGGATAATTTAGTAATTTCAAATATTTTTAATTTGCAGAAGTTACAAAAACTAGCATAAAATCATAGTAAACAAAAATCTTAGAATTATTTTAGTTATTGAATTTAAATTTTCATTTGTTATAGTAATATAAAAAATAATTCATACTAAAATAATTATTATATAACTATCACCAATCTAATTATCTGACGTTTTTTTAATTATTATTATTAAAATAAAACCCTAATAAAATAAAAAGTGGTTTTAAAATATAACAGCCATTTTTTTCTAAACTATACATAAAATCAATCATTTGATATTTCAAATTAAATGCAACAGTAGTAAACTTGCACATTAACCTCAGCATTATAAAATATGATGTAATTTACTATAAATAAACTAGAAGAAAATTGATATTATAAGTAGAAAGTACCAACTACTTTATACAAACCAAGATTGAGATTTTATTAAAAAAATTTTTTTAAATTACATTACAAAAATCTATTATTAGGATATATCATATAATAAATTCTCTAAAAAGCATTTCATAGCTATACAATCATCATGAGCTTCAAATTCAACAAATAATCTAAAACTCACAAAAATGGAAGCAAATACAGTATATCATCATCAATGATTAATGAAAATATAATTTTATTATTTTAATAGATTCAATTTGCAAAAATTATTTATTTGTTCAACATTTGAACACTAAATACAATAGTAATTAAGATGTTGCGTTATAAAATATCATTAAATTTTCTAAAACACTATATTTCGGTAATAAAAATGAATGCAGGCAAAGTTCATTTTGTATAAGCTTGCAGTAAAGATAAATGAAAATCTATATATCAAATACAAACTATTTGATGTTTATAAGAAAATCACAAATTAGAAGAAAAATGATATTCTGATCTTGAAATTATTCATTATATAATGTTAATTATTTATTTTAATTATAATGTATTTATAAAATCTAATCTTCAGAGTTTTCAGAAAGACATTTTTTGAAATTTCAGATAAAATCTATTGAAAGTAAGTTAATTATTATTATAATCTAATATGGAGTTATTTATATTCACTTGTAATATAATACAAACTGTTGTATTCAAATGATGTGAAATCACTGCATATTATATGGATAACATCTGTTTGTAACAGTTTGTGGGAAGAGGACAAATAGAAAAAAATTCATTTGGTATTTATAGAATTCAAAAACTTTTACTATCAGTATAGAAAAGTATATTAAGATACTCACATTTATCAATCAGCAAAAATCAGAAATTATGGATTGTATCAAAATGGGAGATTTCTCTTGAAAAATGAAGAGAAATTTAAAATTATCTGAAATTATAGTTTACAGTTTGAAATTTTGAAACAAGTAATTATTTTAAAGTGCTCCACATTAATATTTAGGTGGATCTAATTTTCTAGAGGCTCTGGGGTTGAGAAATAGGTATCTGAAACTTTGTGAAACTTCTTTAACAAATATATACTTTGTGTTATGCCTTAGGGGTCCTAAAAGTTTGGGGCCCAGGCATCAGATTGATATAAGGACTATTAGTCCTTATATCGATCTGTTACTGTTAGTACTATTTTCAATTTTATGCTATAGTATCAGAAAGAACCATTAATAAATGTCAAAATATTGAAACTAATAATAATTTTTATGATAATAGATATGACTAGAAATTACCTGCTCATATAAATGAGCGGAAATATAATCTTGTGATTTAATCTTAAAATACTCCATATAAAGATGAAAAACACTCTGAACTCATGTAGGGAATCTATTGATGAAGTAAAATGGCATCCATTATTATGTTACAGTGCCATCTGCAGATTCAATCTTTTTAGAGGAACTACAATTTCAATGTAATTTTTATTCTTTAATTTTTAAATTATTAATAACAACAAATAATTTTCACTGTCACAGACATCCAAAAATTAGACCTTTCTAAAGATACCCTATTTATATAAATTGGTATAGTAGTTCAACCGAAAAAGGGACATCCAGCCAGCCAGCCACGTCTGACTATTAATAAATATGATTATTTTTTATAATTTAGATAGTACAAAATATAATATATGCATCCAATAGTATAATGAACTTTTTATTGATGAAATATTCAGAAAATTAACTCAAACTATCAATCATAGCAAATTCATTTTAATTTCAATTATGCAAATTGAAAACTATCATGGAAGCAAAAAATGTAAGATACTTAAAAAAAATTCATTTTATTTTTAATAATGTCATTTTTAACTAAACTATTATTTAAAATTAATTTTTAAGAAATAAACTGCAAACTTTAGAGTTTGCAAAAATTATGCTGGGGTAGGGATAATAACGAAGATATGAAAAGTAAGAACAATCAATCATGGCATGAAGAATTATCATAAATGATCTATGGGAACAATAAATGCTAGATGATATTGTGAAAGTAAAACAAGTTTTCTGACATCATTTTACTCATGTTTAACCTTAATGTTTTTAAGCAACATTAAAATTTTCAAAACAAGTTTTACAATAAAAATCTGCTGTGTAAGGATGATAATGAAAGTATGATTATCTTTCTCAAAATAAGTATATACATGCACATATATATTCTATCATTTGTTAAAATTTATTGCAACTTTGAAAAGATAAATATCAATATTTTAATTACAGAACATTGTTTAATTTTAAAATCAATCAAATTTCTCTTCAGAAATTTAGATTAAATGATTTTTTTCATAATAAATCATTATGACAATCAAATATACAAGTGCAATATAATGCTCTGATTTATGATTATATGTATTATATAATTATGCACCATCTGTTTACAAGTAAATTTTCTGAAAATAAAGCAAACATTATATAAATAACATATGTTAATATGGATAAATATATTAAAAAAAAACACACAGATACAAATGAGTTAAACTTTTCTAATAAATCAGTTATATAATAAAAAAAAAATTTGATTTAGTGTTAAGTTGTAAAATTTATCAATCTGATATGCAATTAGTTATATTATCTTTTTTTAAAAAAAATGACCTTCACACAGCATTTATCAGTGCATCGATCTAATATTGAATTATGCTTAAGGAGAATATGTAAATTCAGTAAAGAAATTATAAGAAACAATAATATCCTTTAACAGTTGATATAGACATATAAAAAAAATTAAACAATTTTAGATTGTATAAAAAAATTTTTGTAACTGCTAATATATATGATTTGATAATATAAAGATTAATTTTGAATTAACTAATAAATAAGTTATAAAAATACATATTTTTCTAATGTGAAAGGAATATACATATGGCAAACATTATACTATTATAACTGTAGATAATGGAACAAATGTGTTATGATTGTACATGATATATATAATGCATATTGTAACAAAAGAAAGGCATTTTTTACAAATAAATAATAACAATTCAAATTTTGATAGTACCAGGCAAATTATAAAAGCAAAAAAAATTGGTTTGACAAGATTACAAATAGTGAAGTGACATTATAAATAATAATCCTACACTGTGCAGGAAAAATTTTTCATTATTGAAATACAAAATAAGCAAAATTTTTTTATTCGATAAGCTATTATTTAAAAGAAAAAATTTTTTATATTATTTATACTGAAGTGACACTAAGGTACAAAATATTTAGGTCATTAAATCTTTCAGACTAAATATCATCCAGAGGCCATGAAAATTATGTGGGCTCATTAAAAAACATTTTTAATAAGTTTCAAATAATCAACATATGTAGAGTCCTGGCTAAATTATTTATCTAATATGCTAAAACTAATTGGCAAATAAAATATTTGATAATCTGATCATTTTTTTACATTAAATGAGATTTCTTAAATAGAAATATATTTTAAATTTCTATTTTACACAGTACTCTCAAGTTTTTCTGAGTGATTTCTTATTGAAATTCCATTCTCTGTTTTAAATTTAACAGAATAATAATTTTCACGTTTCCTCATTTAAATTTAAATGCGCGGATTTAACCTTTAAACTTAATTTCGTCAACTGTTTGCATTTTTTATAAACAAACAATCTTGTAGATGTAATGATATGCTACGTTAAATTACTGAAATTACTGTTTTTGTCAAAAAATATAGAAAGTTTGAAATTAGTCATTGAATGTTCTTGCTAATTCTTGGATATTTATATCACAGCGCACAAACTATTTTGTAATAATGACAGTATTTAAAATATGTATGTAACTTCAAATATATTCTTTTGTGCCTTTTATTTATACTGTATATGTTCATAGGAAATGGCACAAGGCCAAGGCCCCATATCTAAAAAATGCAAACAGTTGACGAAATTAAGTTTAAAGGTTAGATCCGCGCATTTAAATTTAAATGAGGAAACGTGAAAATTATTATTCTGTTAAATTTAAAACAGAGAATGGAATTATAAATAACTAAAAGAACTGGTTTAAATTATAATGAATCAACACAGTCTATTACAAAAAACAGAGTGCAATCTCTAGAAATATCTGGATATAATATTTTAAAAAAAAGAGATATAAAATAATCTATATATATATAATAAATGCATAACATTAAATATTAAGATTTAAGTTAGTAGTATATCATATATAATATTTTGTATGTAACATCTTGCATAGTATTTGCTAACTGGTAAGCATTAAAAATTGCTAATTCTTACTTATCCTATATAAAAGAAGAAAAATTCTGAATTACATGCAATGTGTAAATGAATATCATTCATTTATGAGCAGACAAGTTTTAAGTCTGTTTATATTATCATCAAAAAGTACTTTGCCTAACTTTAATCATATTACTATACACTTATAGAATTTTTACTTTTTTACTCCATTGCAATTTTATCTAAATTTTTTACTTTATTATATACTTTGCAAATTTATAAAAGCAGCAGCTCTTTAAACCCATGAATTAAAATTAATGAATCAAATAAAAAACTCGTTAAAATTTCTTTATTAAAACAAGTTTTCAATGCTAAAAAATTTTCAAATAAATATTGCAAAAATTTTTTTTAATAAGATAATCTAGCATATAACACCAAAATAAAATTTTTCTATGCACTAAAAGTTGGACTAACTTATATGCTTTATACAGTAGATTTACTTAAATAATATGGAATGATTTCAAGCTCTCAATTGACAGATTGAAGAAACTTACTAAAACTAGTCTGCATCAAGTCAAAACACTGAAGATTGACAATAGATAACAGAACAAGAATTAGTGTAAGTAAAATTAATTTTCTGCATGATTTTTAATAGTTCATATGTTTGCTATAATAAAGTTACTATTTAAAATTATCAATCATTTAATATATAAGTGACACTACACACACATTATTTTCAATTAACACAAATAATAAAAAAAATAATCAAAGACATCCTGAAATTTCCAAAATTATTTAAAAATTACAAATTTGTAATTTATTTTTGCATTAGTTATTATATATATATATAAAAATGTAGAGTTTAAATCAGTTACTAATTTTAAAATGGATTTTTTTGATTTACAATAAAATGAATAAATTTTAATAAACTCTAGATTGTTAAAATTTCATAAAATAATGTTTTTGCATTATAACTAATATATCAAAAGAAATATTCGGATTTAAAAACACAATGGCTAAACATACTTTCATTATATAATGATTGAAGAATTCAGATTAAGTGCAGGCAACCTAGTGGAAATACTTGATACAATAAGAAAAGATAATCAATTCTAAGATTTTTTAAAAATCAATTTATAGTAATGATGTGTCGTGAACAAATGCCTGTAATTATAAAAGATTTTAGTAAGGTAACTTTTTAAGGATTTACAAATTACTTTTCTTCTGAATGCACAGGACTTATCTACAATCATTTTTCAACTGTAAGCTATACCACTATATATACATTTATTATGACTAAAAAAATTTCAAATGTTTACAAGTATTAGTAATATTAGAAATATTGCTAATAAAAACCAATATAATAGAAAATCATTTCCAAAACTACTCAAAATTATTTAATAAAAATAAAATTTTTCTAAATGAAATAAAAGCCATTTTAACATTGATTAAACAGTTTAAAACAGCAAATTAAACAATTGCCACATATCAAAAACATTGAACTGTAAGCTGTGCAGTTTTAATGGCTATCTTGCTTACTCATAAAATAAATTACAAAAAACAACTATCTAGAAATAATTATAACAAAATGCATTCAAAGAATAATTATAATATAGAAATGAAATTTATAACTAGGAATAATGATTTAAACTGCAAAACATCCTTTACATCTAGGAAATATATCCTATATTATTTCTTATAAAACTATTTATATATAATACAACTTAAGCTTTCTGCAAATAATTATTTTAGTAATATTTCATGATATATTAACATTATATACTTTTTACACATACTTTTAAGTATTTCTATATGAAATAAATGTAAAAATGACCTACCTAATATCATCATTAATATTCTTTTATAATACAAAAACAACTGATAAAAAAATAATTTAGAAAAGTTAAAAGTTTAATATGTATAAATCTAAATAATTAAGTAATTTATAGAGAAAAACTAATACAAAATGGAGTTCTTTATTAAGAATTTATTGCATTCTATCAAAAAGAATAAATATTAGCTATGTTTGAAAGACTTACATATAATTAAATTTTAATTACTAAAATTTCTCTATATCAACCTATCTATGCTTCTAAAACATTTAAATTGATTAAAAAAGTGAAAAATGCAAGGATAAAATGAAAATTTTAACAAGTTTGTATTTTGTATTCATGAAACGTCTTAATAGAAAAAAACTAAAATAATAAACAGGATTTAAATACAATATATGTATACAAGATAATGATCTATTCTACAATTGATACTATTGAATATTCACTTAAATTTAAAAGGAAAATGAACAAAGTGAAATTCCACATTTACAGGGAGAAAAGACACATTATACACTTCAAAATAAACTATTAGCAATTAATTACATTTAAACTTCCTATTCAGAATTAAGATTTATTTTAATAACTGAATTATAATCTTGTATGATATTTATCTGAATATCCCATATGTCTACAAAAACACCTGCCTTAAAATGTTTCAAAATGAATAAAAAGGAAAAAAACATAATACAACTTAACTCTCATACAAAAGTTCATATACCAAAGAAATTTACAATATAAGATTAACAGATTAAATATACAAAATGGCAAATTCAATGTTTTTAAACATGACATGAAAATTCATAAATAAAGATATACAGATAAAGTAATACATTTATTAAAAACACAAAATGGAATCTTACCTTTGCAAAGAGCTTTTCAAATCACTTTCAAAAATTTAAATAGGAATTATTATTTCTATTTATAATTAAGATTTGTTTCTATAACTGCAAAGTTTTTTATCCTTATTGAAACTTATCTTTACATCCATATGTGTACAAAAATACTTGAACTGATAAAATACAAAATATACTGTAAAACATTGGAAATTTCGCTATTAATTAGGGGAATTTTTATTATTTATATATATCAATGATATATAGAAAAAGGAAGGTAACATGAATTAGCAATCTAAACACAAAATGGCAAGAGTTTCAGCTATTATTATTGAATACTATGCTACTGTATATCATTATTTCCTCTTAATTCGTTTTTTAAACCAATTTAAAAGTAAAACTCATCTCGCATACTTATTTCTGTCGGTACAAATCACTAATACAAGTACACTTCTAGTAAATTTAATTATTTTAAAGGGATTCGGTATCCGCTTCCCAAATTAGTAATAGTTTTATACTAAATTCTGACACATGAAAGGAATTCGGGCAAATCTTCCGCACCAACGACGTCGATATGAGCATATTCTCATTAAAACGAGCATTCTGTAAAGAGAATTACTCCAGAAATCGAGAGAGTAAAATGTGTAAACGAAAAAATTATAATCGTAAAAACCTGTTAACTCGCGAATTGACAAGGTGTCCAATACACGTTCAAGTATTTATTCGTTGAACGTCGCCTTTTCTCTACTTAAAATCACTTACTTGATATTTAATACAATCTTCTATGGCTCTTATGGCAGAATCCGTTAATTTAACAAATATTAATGTTTTATTATTCGAAAAATTCCCCTGCGAAGAAAGACCATATTGTTGTCCTTCCACCAGTGCCGCCATTTTAGATCTTTCTGTGCCTACTTCATTGACCGGCATGCATTGCGCCGTAAACCGGACGTCGTCTCACCAGCTGAGTGTGACGTCATGGATAAGCTCCTCCCCTTCCAAAACTTGTACAAGAAGCGCTTTTCTAAATTGCTTCGGGGATATTTCTGCGCCGTCGCAAGACCAATTGTATCGTTCGAAAAATGAAACTTTTCCGAAAGTGGAAATGACGTAAGGAATTCCGGTTGAAATTTAAAACGCATTATCATGTCAAACGTTATCAATTATATTGTTCTTATTTTATTTAAGTTAATAATTTATAAGTTTCTGAAACAATCAAGATGCTTTAAGATTTATGACGTCAGAAGGAAAGGTAGACGCACAATGACGTTAACGTGTTTACTATGTAAAAAAAAAGTGCAGAAATGTAAACTTATTGCGATTTTGCAATTATTTTTCAATTTAAATAAATTTTTTGTTATTGTTTATCGATGTATAATGAACTATAAGCTAAAAATATATTTATTGTATTTATAACAAGTAGAAAAAAACAATGTCATATATTTGTCGCTAAATTAATCTATATAATCTCAAACCGTTTAGCTTGAACTGACAAAACATGTTTAAACATTATTCAAGTCTAAAAAATAAAATATATTTTGCGTCGCTAGAAAATTAATATTTTAATACGTCACCTTAGATACTTTGAAGAATTGTAAAAAGTAAAATAATTATCAGTATATTATCTTTATCTTCATTTGAGAACAATATAAACTGATTTTGATAAGTACTTGTTACATTCAATACGCCATTTTAAAAAATAAATATGTCTGTCGCCATTTTTAAATATGGCGTCGGACTTAACAAACATAAATATGTTATCACAGTATATTATATATAGAATTTTAAAATGGAGTTTTACATTTTACGAAAAAAGCCCTTTTATCTCTCAGCATTCCTTTGAGAGAATTTATTTAATTATTTTGTAATTATTTAATGAGATAAGAGCGTATTGAATTTTTTTATTTAAGGTATTAGTAGAGATATTAATATCAATAAATTTGTTTAATCTATATAAGGAAAAATTTCGATAAAGCTGTTAAAGATAAAAAAAAAAACTTTAATCCGACTATTAACTAAATATAATGTATTTAAATATTTAAAAACTGTAGATTTGTGACATATATAACTCGCCCTTCCGTTTCAAAAATGGCGACCTGATTTTATGATACATTTTTAAATTCCGACATTAATTTACAATTATTATAATTTTTATATTATAATTTTCGTTTTATTAATATTTTATATCGATAAGATCAGACTCACATCTTGATATATTGATAACTATATACGAAACTTCTTTAAAAATCTGTTGACATTTTCGTTCAAGATGGCGACTATTATTTAAAAAGCAACGAACTTGACTAGGAAATATCGCATCGTCGAACAGAGTGAAAAATCGATTATAATAGCGATTTATTTTATAAAAATGTCTAAAAATAATATAAAGCAATTAATTTAATAATTCGTTTTATATAAATATTTAAACTGGATAGAAATTGTCGGAAAGTGTTCATCTGGGAAGTATTTATTTTTATATAGTTTTATGAATAAACTTTCTCCCTTTGTCATATCTTCTTTTATTATAAATATATACGTGTGAGAGAGATGGAAACAAGATTTAACTTGCGTAACAGCAACAAGAAAACAAAAATATGGGACGATAAATCAATAATAATGATGATAAAAATCGTCTTTACGTCCTTTACAATAGACGTTGACAATATTGTTAATTTTCATAGAGCCGACAAATAAATGGAAGATAAAAATGCCACGATAATGAATAATGCAATCAAAATAAGTCCTGCTTAATTAAAAAACAATTCTGGCTGAATAATAGCTTCCTTGTTCTATTGCAAACTTTGAAACAATCGTTTTTATTTCTCAATTCTGATTATAACATGTAAGCTAACTGGAAACAATGCGATTAAATGGTTATAAGCGTACTATTTCTCTGTATAGCAATTGAAATTGTCCTCAAAATCACTGATGCTACAAAAATATCAAAAATGATTAAAGTTACCAGGCAGATATTGCAAAATATAGTTTTTTTCGTATTGACATAACACATGAATTTAGTCTGAGTAGACTAAAACACGACACGTTAGTTAAACACAAAGCATGCGGATTTAAACCGAATATGGCACAAATTTTGACCAGGCGTGATGACTGTAAGACCTATTGTTCGGCGAAAAACATTAAGATTAAGAATACAATAAAACTCGCGTGATGTCGAATAAGTAAGTTACAAAGGCAAACGTGTTTGTTTATCTATGATCGAATAAATAAATAAATAAAACGCATCTGGGATAAATTGCAATCGATATTTGTTATACAATACAAGACGTGGATATTTCGATTATAGTATGCGAAACACGTGAATTTAAAACTTGGAACACGAGCAATTGACACGTATTGTGATACACGCGAATTTACAAAACACCAGAATTGGATATACGCGAATTTAAAACAGTTAAAAGATGTAGAATACTCGAATGTTGAACTTTAAAATTTTTAAACTGTGTATGCAGAGGCATAAATAACACGGATTTGGAGTCTAGAATGATGAATACACGGATTTAAACTAGATAACACGATACGTGGATTTAGATTGCACAATGAGAGACACACGGATTAAGGCTATAGAAATACGTTTATTTAGAATAAACAAAAATTCAACACCTGGAGTTAAGCTTCAGTTTAGAATATGACATGCAAAAAAGAAAAGAAAAAAAAAACAATTTAGATTACAAATCCATTTTCTAGTAGTGTGTTTTTGTAAAGATGCGTTGTACGTAAATTTATTTAATTAAGACCGAATAAACAAACTAAAGAAATAATAATAATAATGTTAGCAAAGAAAATATGTCACTGCTAACTAACTAATATCCATCGGCAACAAATATCCAATGTTATGAAACATCAGATAATATCACTTGACTAATCTAATGACGTCAGCAATATTAAGTTTATGTACAAACATGGCAATTTCATACTAAAAATTAAATCCCAAAGTACACGAGACGTGCGTCACGTACTGCGAAAAATCCGTGATTGGATTTATAAAGGGGAATCACGCTTTATAAAATTTTATCAATGGTTACAGGAATCTTCCTTTCTGACTAACTTATTAAAAAGTAAAGTCGGAAGTGACGTTATTGTGTTTTTAGTTGAGAAATCACGAATGCAACAGAACAAAATATTGCGGTTTTTTTTTTTCGTGTTTAAAAAAAATTTGTTTTCTTGCTTTGGATTACGTGTAGCTGTAGCAGTAGTAACCAGTGACGAGTCAAAGTTCTCAATTAAGTGCATCATTGTTTACAGAACACTGGACAGTCAATTAAACGTGACCTCAAGTATATATTTATATATGTATTCGTTCGAAAATCGCTCTGTGTAATCACTTTTATAACATAAGATATGTGTGTTATCATAATCCTTATGAAAACGAACAAAATCGTTTTATTATATACTTAAATCGAAGCATTTTAATCAAACAATCAGTACGAAATGTTAACAATTAATTTGTGTGTGTGTGTGTGTGTGTGTGTGTGTGTGTGTGTAAGGAACAACCGAACACAAAAATGAAAACAATTCATACGGTATGTGATTACAATTAGTCTGACAATCGATTTGTTCGAGTTGACTTTTTTATCGTGTAATTGTCCCATCGATTCTGTTCTACTTTAAGTACTGTTATAATATTCTTTGGTAGTATTGCAGTGTTTAGAAGAAAAGTGACACAGGCAAAAGAAACACAACGCGAACACAACAATCAGTTTCAATTATAATATGAAAACCGTAATATTTTGTTACTCTTATACGTACTTTATGCACCTGTGTATTTTATATACGAGTTTTTAAATTTAAATATATAGGTTACACTTTAATAGACTTCGCCTAAGGCATGGTGTCCTAGTAGTTCAAGTTGAATGAATGTGGAATCTCGCATATTCTGTAGAATTAATATTTTGACCCGTGTTTTATTTTCATTCTCCAATAATTCTTTAAATAAAAATACACATTTAATAGCAGCAATTTAATTTTTAACAGTCGCGTTTCTGGACCGTTATTATTAATTTTTTTTTTTATATTATTATTAATAACGCTAGATCTTCCGAGATTATTTTATCTCATTGAAGGTTAAGAAGGATTACACACACACGAGAAATGAAATTCTACTATTAAACTACTGCAACAAACAATAGAGTTTTTTTTTTTTTCTCCCTCCAGTTATTTCCTTGTTTGACTGGATTTCGTCGGCTAAATTTACCAACTTATCAAATTATGGCAATAAAAAAAAATTTGACATTTTACACATACACGGAGAAAGAACACAAATTGAATTACAGAGCATTGTGTGTATTGTCTAGTTTATTTTACACGGGATAGAAATCAACACGAGCGATGAAATATGACAGGACGAGAAACGTTAAACACCAGATATTTTATCGCAAACGGAATCAGACGATAAAACACAGGAGTGCGAATAAATATAAATCAAGAATATAAAAAAAAAAAAATTGTTTAAGTACTTCATTATGTACTCGATTGCTGCACAGGCGAATCTGTGCTAAATTCCGCGTGTTGTGCACAGCTCTTGTATAAATTTATAAAACACGAAGGGAAAAATAAAAAAATAAAAAAAAATTAGATATAAAAACTGTAACATCCCTGACTTGTTGTTTTAGACGAAAGATTTTTACACAATTTTGTTTGCATTTTAAATTTGTCAAGGCTTTATATATTTAGCAATGCGCGTTTTTATTTATTTATTTTTTTTTTTCGAGTTTATTTTATAATTTTTAAACGTAAACCTGTTTTTTCTCGCGACTCTCATTTAGTGTCAGGTCATACAGTTTATCAAAAATAAGTTTTAGTGTTTCTCGGAGGAGTTTCAAAATGGACGAGGTTCGAATCCCATTTTTCTTGCTCTCGGATAATTGATTTATCGTGATGGTTGTTGTTGTTGTTGTTATTGTACATAACATAGTGTCTGTTGTGTGTGGTTTATCATTTGACGTTAAATACCTGACATAAATATCTCTTCACCACGCCCTTCGGCATACCAGATGAGGTCACGAAGGCATTAAAGCTAAAGGGAGAGGGAGGCCAAATCTGGATTTTCCCTTCGTACCAACTACTGGGTCAGAACTGAGTGATGGACAAGGGCGACTTGTTTGCTTGCCAGACTGAGTCATTAAAAAGTAGGATCCTGAGTAGTCTGCCACGTCATAGGAATGTTTATACTATAGGTGTATTCGCTGTGTTACTTTTCGAACTTAAAACTACTCACGGGTGTATTGATAACAGGTGTGGTTTTACTCACGATAACCGGATGAGCAGAAGGAAGATTCCACACAGTTCAATGCCCGTTTCCATTATTATATGTATATATATAAAATGCAAGGAAAATTTCCTTCATCTTTGCTGTTTTTTTTTTTTTTTAATTTAACAGGTTAAATGTAACAAAAATGATCGTTAACGAAATAGGAATTTAAAAATCTCTTTGCTTCGTTTTGTTAATTGTTGCGAAAAAATTGTGACGTCATAATAAACATTTTTTATTGTGACGTCCATCATCTCTGTAGAAACTGAAGGAAATGCTCAAACCAAAAAATTTATCCTGTAATTACGTATCGAGGGCTGTGTTTACTCGATGTTACGACTTCGTTATCCCAGACTAAAAGCAAAATAAAAAAAGTGCCTTGTATGCTCACAATCGTCTTTTTGAAAAAAAAAAAAACAAAAAAAAACAGAAATTTAGCGTTCCACTTTAGGAGGAAAAAGTCTCTTATGAAACAATGATTTATATTCGCGTAAAGCAGATAAACAATCTGTAATGTCTCAATTCCGTATTTTATTTCTTAAATAGAACTTTCTAGATTATAATCGCAGCTCCAGATAAGAAATTGAGACGCTGGGTACAAAGATGAACAGATGGTCTTATCGGCCTTGTTTTTCCACGTATTTGTGTAGAATCCAGAGGTTTTCCAAACTTTTAAAAGATAAGGGTGCAGACTACAACTGTCCCATTAACTAAGTGTCACGGTATAAGTGTCAATAGTGACGTCATTACACCCACTCCTTCAGTTTTGCTGCTAAATATAGCTTATGCCAAGGTTCCGTTTTCGTCAAAATGCCTTGCGTGGCTGGATGTAATTACACGTATTTCGAGCGTGTCCTAAGAATTTCACTTATTTAACTGTATTTTTCTTCCATTATGTTCAATTAAATTAGACTGAACGTATGATGTTACCATACGTTCAACCGTGCATATTATGAAGTTTTTCTAGGTCGTGGCGTGTCTAAACTGGGGTTACAGTTCCTTAAATTGCGGAACGTTTCACTTAACCGTTTTTTTTTTTTTAATCAAATTATTGGGTTTTTGCTCAAGTTTTTCGATCGAGTTAACCTGTCAATAATCGATCCCACGTTTGTACAGAAACCGAATTTCTGGTATGGAAGGTCATTAAAGGACACGTATCTCCTTTTTTGGGCCCTCTCGGAGTTGTTCAGCCGTACTTATCGCACTGGCAGTGTTTATAGGTCGCGAAATTGGCGGTTTACGTAGGATCGTTTTGTTATGCAGTGCATGTCGCGAAGATAATCGATTTTTAATTAAGATTAGATTAAAAAGTTTATCAGCAACTAACGGCCACTTTTTGTAAATTTTGAGAATTGGCGGCGGGGTAAAACGGATCGAATGCTTGGGTGAAAACGGTTTGTGATCAGACAGTGAAGTAACTGGCAGGTTAACAAGCTACATAGCTTCCCATCAGAATTATAACAATGAAAACAGTTATTTTAGCTGTTAGAGTGATATTTGGCCATCTTTAAAAACGATCCTCTTCAAACAGTTTTGTTTTTTACAGCTTAAAAAGTGACACTTTTGTTCACTTTAAATTTTCCAGATC
This sequence comes from Olivierus martensii, assembly GCA_000484575.1. Taxonomy (NCBI): domain Eukaryota; kingdom Metazoa; phylum Arthropoda; class Arachnida; order Scorpiones; family Buthidae; genus Olivierus; species Olivierus martensii. The sequence goes on from AYEL01084583.1 coordinate 120,582, forward strand.
ACATATAACCTTATGCCTTTTTTTATCGCACATAAAACACGTTTTGTCATTCATTTTTCTCAGCACGCTTTAGCGCTCTTGCGTCCGTATGAATGCTTCAACAATTTGTTCGCTAATTAGTCTGAGATAAATTGTATTTTGCAGAATTTCGTGATCTCCATTAGCGAGGTTATTAATACGTCTCATGAAGTTGAATAAAATAATAGCTTTGCAGGTGTTTTGCACCTGTTAACTGTAGGGAACACCCGCAGCCAATACGTTGCTACCCGATGGAACCCCAAAAAATCCTTTTATATCCCCCGACATAATAATTAAAAACTCTGCCAATCTCTTGTATTTCTCCCTAAAAAGTTAAAATTTTCACACAAATTAGTTTTAACTGTGTTATGTCATCAAATCATTGGTTTGATGCCAAATATATTCGATAATAAAAATTTCAGAGAACATAAAAACAATCACCAAGAATGCGGAAATAATTAGATTATAAATAAAGCATTAAAAAATGGCAGACAGGTTACAATTATTTTTAATTAAAAAAAAAAAAAATCGAATCGTAAAAAAAAAACTTTTCCCTTAAGAACCTTTCATTAAAAAACCATAACTTCTAATTTTCCATTCTCGGAATAGAGAAAATAAAGTTGATGTAGTATTTTCTAGTTGGTGCAAGTATAAAAAAAAGCTTCATCTAGAAAAAGAAATCCTACAGATTACTTTATCTGGAGTAAGAAGTCAAACAAGTTTGCAAAGTTGTCTAAGCAATTCATAGCCCTCAAGGACGTTTGTATCAGGGACAGAAAAACCGGAAAAAGTATGTCGAACATGAAGAGAGAGAGAGAGAGAGAAAACTAAAGGAGTAAATGAAAAAAAAATATATATATATATAATGAATATAGATTCTTGTATATGATGCATTTTTTTATTACTACTTTTTTAAACCGATTTAACAACCTTTCCGGTTCATCGTGCTCCACGATCTGCATTAAGATTAATTTATAAAAATAGTTTACTGCCATTTATTTTTTTTTTTTTTTTGTTACAAGCATCAGTTTAAGCAACCATTTTGTGAAATCTCGGCTCCTCGATGCACTTAGCGCCATCTTGGGACAAATTGGTGAAGTTGGACGAATTTCAATTTTGTACAATACGTGCAAAATAACTTTATAGTTTCATTAGAATTTTAGATTGCTTAAGAATTTTTATTACTACTTCACGCTTTTGTCATAAATTCAACTGGTATGGCTGGCTATATGTCATTGGTTTGTCATTAAAAATGTCAGAATTCGATGCTCATCTTAAACGATTGAATTGTAGTTTGCAACGATTTAAATGCCATTAATTAAATTCATCATAATTAAGCAGCAAAATATCAGATTAAAGATGATAAAAATTAACATGCAGGTCTGAAAAGAAATAATGTCCTACTTTCGGTACAAGTCTGCCATATTGAAGTGATTACGTTTGAAATTGTTATCCACGTCGCCTTTAATGCCACGATTTTCTAAATTTAAAAAAAAATCTATCAAAATAAGTCATTAAAGAGAAATCTCAGAACTTTGCACGACCATTTTTAATTGGTTAAAAGTTGAAATTTAACGTTGGTCAAGCTGCAGGAGGGATACGAAGCAGGAAAATAATTTGGAGCTCATTATTATGGATTGGTCATATCTCAATAGGGTCGGACAGTGCACTGAAGGATAGGGATGAACAGGAAAATCTTATCCTGAAAAAAAAAAAACAAGGCGATCAAGGATTTCGATCCTGGATTTTTCAGATTAACGTTTTCAAAACAGCTGCCTCGCAGTTTTCATAACAGCTGCCTAATTATTATTAAACAGAGCTAAACGATCACTTCAAAGACATCATCAGTGACAAGATCTTCCTACTATAAATTTTACACAATTCATCAACTGGTTCAAAAAAATATAGCAAAAATTTTCAATGTCGACATTTTGAAATACCTGAAGCTATAATTTTAATGTCGTCAAATATTTTTAGCAGAAAGTTTCTACCAAATTTTATAAAAATTTACCAATGGCTTCCAAACAATTAGTAAAAGGGAAATTAGGCAGGAAATTTTTAATCCACCCTCTTCTTCGAAAGTTGATTAAAAAAAATATCTTTCAGTGAAAAATAAAACTGAACCCCATCCTTAGTTTTTAGAATCAGGAGGGCCATTCAGTAAACTGATAAATAAAACTCAGTTTTAATCAGCTGATCGAAAAGTTTTTCTTTGTTAAGTCTATGAAACCATTCAATAAGTCTTGAAGATAGAATAAGTGTTTAAGGAATGCAGAAATATAAATTTATTTGTTTAATTTATACATAATGAAATTTTGTAATGATAATTTTGTATTATTTTTTAATCTGAATCATTTTCCTCATTAGGTTTTTGAGATGAATCATCTCTAGTGCTGGCCTTATCGGTATTTTCCGTCATATCTTCTGTTTTATTTTCTTCCCCTTCAGTAATTTCACTGTTTTTCTCGTGATCGATTTTCTCGGAGTCGCCTTCTCGTGGAAATTCGTTATCGTCGTTTTCTAACAAGCGCATCATTGTGATTTCTTCTATCACTTCTTTTGGCACTGCTTCTTCGTTGCTTCCATCAATAACATCTTCAACAGGTGTATTTTCTGGTGTTGAAATATCGCTTCGTAATTCTACAGGCGATGAATCATGCATTGAACGACTAGCACTTGTCTCCCTAGAATTTTCAACTTCTGGAGAAGGTACTTCTCCTTCAGTGTAACCAACACTTTCAGAGTTATTTATATCTTTTTCCAAATGATCTTCAACTTCCGAAGCAAGTACCTTCTCTTCTGTTTCTGGAGCATTCATTTCACTTGGCAAATGAGTTTCAATTTCTTGATAAGGCATTTCATTTGGCAGATAAATTTGATCATCTGGATAAGATATTTCTGTTGTTGATTGAGCTTCAGTTTGTACTGCATATATATTTTCTGGAGGGATATTAGTCATTTCTGTTTTTAAATGAGGTTCGTTCTCAGCAGAAGTCTCATATCTTGTATCATCGGTTTCTGAAAAAAGTATTCCTTCCGGTGAAATAATTTCATTTTCTATTTTGGCATCTGGAATTATCAATTCTTCTGATGGATATGTAATAATTTGAGCCTGTGATCCCATAGGAGTTAAACCTCTCGAGCGACTCGCAATTTCTGATTGGGATCCCACAGGAGTTACATCTTTAGAGCGACTTGCAATTTGTGGTTGGGATCCAACAGGAGTCATTTCTCTTGATAAACGTTTAACTTCGGACTGTGATCCTACAGGAGTTACATCCCTTGAAAGACTTGCAATTTTTGATTGGGATCCAACAGAAGTCAGTTCTTTTGACAAACGAGTAACTTCGGATTGTGATCCTACAGAAGTTACATCTCTTGAGCGAGTCGCAACTTCTGATTGCGATCCAACAGGAGTCATTTCTCGTGACAAACGTGTAACTTCGGACTGTGATCCTACAGGAGTTATATCTCTCGAGCGAGTCGCGACTTCTGATTGCGATCCAATAGGAGCCATCTCTCTTGATAGGCGCGCAATTTGAGATTGTGATCCTGTAGGAGTTATATCCCTTGAGCGACTCGCAAGTTCTGATGGGGTTCCAATAGGAATCATTTCTCTTGATAGACGTGCAACTTCGGACTGTGATCCTATAGGAGTTATATCTCTTGAGCGACTAGCAATTTGTGATTGGGATCCAACAGAAGTAATTTCCCTTGATAAACGTGTAACTTCGGATTGTGATCCAATAGGAGTTACATCCCTCGAGCGACTCGCAACTTCTGATTGCGATCCAACAGGAGTCATCTCTCTTGATAGGCGCGCAATTTGAGATTGTGATTCCACAGAAGTTACGTCTTTCGAGCGACTCGCAATTTCTGATTGAGATCCAACAGGAGTCATCTCTCTTGATAGGCGCGCAATTTGAGATTGTGATTCCACAGGAATTACATCTTTCGAGCGACTCGCAATTTCTGATTGAGATCCAACAGGAGTCATCTCTCTTGATAGGCGCGCAATTTGAGATTGTGATTCCACAGGAGTTACATCTTTCGAGCGACTCGCAACTTCTGATTGCGATCCAACAGGAGTCATCTCTCTTGACAGGCGCGCAATTTGAGATTGCGATCCCATAGGAGTTATATCTCTTGAGCGACTCGCAATTTGTGACTGGGATCCAATAGCAATTTCATCTCTAGACAGAGTCGCAATCTCTGATCGGCATTCAACAGGAGTGATCTCTCTCGATATACGTTCAACTTGAAATTGTGAATCTACAGGAGATATATCTTTTGAAGAGCGCGTAACAATTTGTGATTGGAATTCCGGAGATGTCATTGCTTCCGAAAGATCGATAACTTCTTGTTTGGATCCTCTAGGAATCACTTCTTCTGAACTGAACATCATTTCTATCTGGGAACCTGTACGAATTCTGTCTTCTGACAAAATAGTAAAAACTTCTGCTTGAGATTCCGTTGGAGTTATCTGTCCTAAATCAAGAGAATCTTTTATTTGAGATTCTGTAACGGGTATATCTTCTGATGAAATCGCAACTTCCGATTGGGATCTTATAGGAATAATTGCTCCTGATGGAGTGCTAACTATTGGTTGAGAATCTTTAACTTGTTCATAGGGTGGAAAAATATCTGCCGGAATTACTGCTTCTAACTCATCTACTTCAATCTGAGACAGGATATCTTCTGATATATTTGAAATTTAAAATATAATTAATATTTCTGGAAAAAATGCCATCAGTGGCTCTCACCTATTGTAGTTACCTGGGATGGTATATGAATAAATGTCTTCAGATTCAATATCTAATACTTCTACAGGTCCAAAAATAGCAACATAAAGAGGATGAATGATAAATGTATAAGCCAAGTAAGAACCATTAAGATCCATGTTGGAAAAGCTCCAGATGAAAATAATACTCTAAAATAATAGATAAAATTTAAAAAAAATCACGGAATAAACGAAAATTTTTATTATTTTTTACCTTAAATAACCAGAAACATGGAATGTACGTAGTGATATATATCCAATGCTCAAGTAATGTGAAGATTCCCAAAAACATCCAATATTTCAGCAATATTTTTTGATCTGGCATGTATCCATTTTCAATAGTGAATATACTGCAATAAATAATTGTTATAGCAATATATTAAAAGAAAGAAAACTTTAATCATAAATGTACTTACGTGCATAAAATCGGATACATTAAGGTGATACAGTTGCTCACGAACTGTGGTGCATATCCAGCAATTAAATATAATAAAATTAACGCGGAAAATGCTAGAAATTGTATATATATAGTTAATATAAAGTAACAATGTGATTTTTTTTCCGAGAAATATGTTTACCATAAGCCAAAACGATTCGAGGAATTCCTGTTAGTTCTTCTGTTTTCTTTAAAAAACTAGCTAGAATACTCTTTTCATTAATCCAATCATTAAATTCTCGATATAGTGTCATTTTCGATTATTATTTCTTGCTCAAATTATAATAAAATTTCGTAAAACGCTATTCTTGATATTACTAACAATGACGAACTTGACATTGTTTCGTTATGATGAAAATTCGTTCTTTGGTTTTCTTGGAGAATTTTTGTTTTCCTTTCTGTTCAGTTTTGAAGAATGAAATTTAATAAAATTAATTCTATTACTAAAAACCATTTTTAAAAATTTTTACATCGTTTCAAAACGCAGATAATTAGAAGAAATTTGTGATATAGATTTTACACGTGTATGCCATTTATCATCAAAATGTATAACTTAATAAAATGGTATACATTTTAAACTGTTATTCTACTGAATACTGTACTAAGAACTAAATCCCACAATTTAAATTCAATTTTTACACAGTATATAAGAGTATTTCTGCATAGTTCTATAATTCCGTCATAAAAATGTATTATACACGATTTTATACATATAAAAATATTTAAACAACAGTCATTTATAAAACAAAAATTTCTCAAATAATTTTAATGCAAAATAATATATATTTACTTTTAGCAATGTTCACAAATACACAAATGTTCCACAAATTTTTCTGGAATGAAAAGAATTTCTTTTTTGTTTATACAAATATGAGGAAAAAACTGATTTCCTTAAAATACTTACAATAAAAATGCTTTAAATGGTAATAGTTTTGTACACACCAATTCAACTACATAAGAATAAATCCAGCAACTGATGCTGGTTAATAGATCATACATTCCTTATAAATTCTTCGTGTGCATTAATTATTTATGAAAATAATAAATACATATGGAGAATTTATAGTAATTGTGTTTAAGATGGAGAAAATTCTTTTTAATTCAGAACAATAATGTTAATATATCCTTTTACAAAACATTTAAACGGACATATAAACATTATAGATATAGTGGCTCCTATGCAGGTAAATGTTCAATAATTTACACAAAATGACATTTTATAAATAATTAAAACATCTTAATCATAATTTCAACTTTTGTTGAAAACTATGCTGGAAGACAAATTGGGAACACCACTTACACAATCATATGCTTCTTGCTTTATAAACATATTTAGCATATGAATTTATGTATACAATATATATATATTTTTTCTTTGTATTTTAAAAAAATGTCTAATGTACAATGATGTATTTTGGCTGATTTTGGAAATATATTGAGTATTAAAATGATCAAAAAATATTATTTGATACTCATATATAAATACATACATACATACATACTATATATATAATACCAAGTATTAAAAACAAATCATAACAAACACATTAAAATAAATTTCAGCAACTTATTATAGTTACAACAAAATAAGGAGAGCAGCAGATTAACTTCACAATGTTAAAAAAGCAATTATGTTTAATAATAAAATAACAATAGAAAAAATTAACTACAACTTTACTTTGGCAGAATTTATGCCATTTCAAACAGTACACCATAAACATTTTACAACATTTTAACAAATATATCTGGTAATCAATTTTCCAGTTATGTTAACAAATTGGCCAATTTATGCAAGAGAAAATTTTTGATCCTGATTCTCAATTATTGCATATTTTTAAATATTTAAATTATTATGCAATTCAGATCCAACAGGAAATGATGATATATAAATTATATCATATAAAATATTTATGCCTTAAAATTCAAAATAATGAATTTTTATAAACCTTATGCAAAAATATAAAATAATAAAGTTCACTCTTCCTAATTTAAATTAATACAGAAAAAAACCACAAAATAGTATTTATCAGGAGAAAACTTTTATTACTATAGAAACATTTTTAACTCGATGTGAGGAATAGTGCAGCTTAAAAAGTTCTCATGAGCAGGTTTGAAAATGTTTCTGTAGTAATAAAAATTCTCTATCAATAAATGTTATTTGTAGTTTTTTCTGTAATAATGATAATAATAATAATAGTGAGCAAAATAAGTTTATAAAATATTTAAAAACTTCTTGTTAAAGTTTAAAGTAAAATAATTCTTTTTCAAAATATTTTATGTTTATTTTAAACAATGATGGCATCCTCTTGATCTACATCTTGTGGATGAAAAAATGATACTACACTTTCATCCATTTTGTTTTTTTCTTGTTGAGATGAATTATGTACAAATCGTGATGGTAAGCGTCTTTTGGGTACCAGTACTCTATTCTTGGTTAAGTGTTTCAGGTTGTTAGGCTGAAGGGAAGCTATAAAATATATTCTTTTTCTTTTAAATCATTCAAAACAATTAATTTAAGCTGAATTGAAATTTACCTGGAGGATCACCTGAAGACATTGTATCAGAATACTGATTACTGCATATGTCATCAACACTACCAGTATTGCTATCCATGTCAGTGCTTAACAAATCATCATCTGAACCTTCTTGCGTATGCCATAATGAAGGTAAAACTGTTGTTAACAGAACTCTAAAATATTAAAAGTAATAAAAAGAATTATAGATAATTTATTAAAAATTATTAATAAAAATTATTGAAAATTATTAAGTAAAATTGTTTACTTTTCATTTTGCATATTTTCAATATGTTGTGTTAAGATTTCTTCTTCAAAATTTTCCACATTAGAAATTTTGTTATCATTTTCTTGAAGCAGAAAGATCTAAGTCATCAGAAAAAATACAGTTTAATATCATGTATCATATATAATGTATAGGAATTTTGTTCATTTATAACATTCCAATTAAAAATATTTCTACTTAGGAGTATGCCATTTCATATTCAAATTTTAGAAAATTTCAAAACTTTTTCAGTAATTTAACAGTAATAACATTTTGATAGCAGAATATTTTAGCAAAAATACCCTATGTTGCCAAAAAAATGATGCATGCCTAAAAAATACAGCAAGAACTGTGAAACTTTGTACACAAATGCATTTCAGCTAGATATGCAATTGATTAAAATTTCATCACCAATTAATGCACCATGCATTTTGAGAGTGCATGAGAAGGGTGAATCTGGGACAATATAAGGAGAGGCATTTGTACGTTTCAGCTAGATATGCAATTGATTAAATTAATTAATGCACCGTGCATTTTGAGAGTGCATGAGAAGGGTGAATCTGGGACAATATAAGGAGAGGCATTTGTATGAATGGATATATCTGACCAGTTTTGCTATTTCATTGTGTTAAGTAGCATATGATGATGCCTTTATGGCATATCTATCGATAGCAGTAGCAATTGAGGAAATTTGAGAAATGCCATTGCATATACCTACAGCAAATCTACTTTTTTTTGTAACAGAGTGTATAATATAAACTATACAATTATTTAAAAAGATTACAGAAATATTTCATGATGATGTAGTTTACATAAAAAAACCTCATTTTATAATTGTAACTTTTATTCAGATCTCTAAAGTAAGAAACTTCTAATTGGTCTAATTATGATATATATTATACAATTGATATATGCAGTGATTTTGATATTTCTAATTGTAGTATAAAAATCTCTTTCAAGTTACAAAACAAAATTTACGAATGAATTATATTCACAACTCGAAGGATACTTGTACATAGTTTGTATGAAATTATAGTTTAATTAAAAAGAAATTTGTACCTTTGAAGATCGAAGTGAACTTAATCTTGATGTTGCTGTATGACAAGCTGCATCTAATGTATCAATATCTTGCAGTGTTGTCCGTACTTGGTAAAGCTGTTTCTTTAAAATAGTTTCTATGCATCTATGAGAAATGTTCTCTTTCAATAAATATTATAATGGAGATTATTATTTAGAAAATTTCAGTCTTACAGAGTTTGTTTTCCAACATCTTCCAAAGTGTCCTGTACCCGTAATTTCTTATTAGTCCTCAAAATGCAAGGAGCAAATATTATGGCTAAAGCATTTACAGACATGCGATTATATTCTTCTTGCTGGGCTACTCTAAATGTGTTAAAAACAATAAATAATTTTTAGCTGAAAAGAACAATTATTTTTTAAATTATAAAAATACCTTGCTAAATGGAAGACAAGTCTCTCTAATACATCAAAATTTGCCATTGGAAGCTTATGGAGATGGATATATATTGTTTGAATTCGTTCCATGAAATCAGAAAGTTCTTAAAAGTAAAATCATAAAAAAATTAATTTATTAAGTTTTATATGATTATGATATTTTGAAATATTAATTTTTTTTACCACATGCTCTAATAAAATCATCATAAAGTTCATAAGTCATTAATGGTTCTGGCATTTCTCTGAAGAAAGATTTTAATACTGTAGTCAAGACGTGAACAGGAAATGAATCTAAATCAACAGAAGATGGATCTGTAAAAAAATTAATTAAAATTAGAAAAAAGCTAACAAGATTCAATTATTATTTACTTAATTCTTAAAAAATATCCACCTTCTTCCATCAGATCTTTTAATTTTCGAACCTTAGATGCAATGCCAGATTTCCTATAAATACCTTCAATATACAATCCTTTTAATTCTATCATTGTTATTAAACGCTCAACAACAACAGGAATTCTAATTTCAGAGGATACCAGATAATCTAATGGTGCACCAAACACACGTTTCTCCTAGTTGAATTTGTGTTAAAAATTTTAGCCATAATATAAAATCAAAACAAAGTATACATTTTAAAAAAAATCTTACATGTTGGGTGAGACAATTCTTACAGTATATATTAACTTTGGTGTAACATTTTTTATGACAAGTCAATTTACATCCTAAATGAAAAAAAATCAAAAATTGAAGAATTTATATTTTACTTCAATAATTTCAAAGACATTAGAGATTTACCTTGACAGACTAATCCTTTTTCCATTAACCACATAAAAGAGGAACAGATTTCACAAGCAGTTGGAATGTTTATAACAACAGCCATGAATTTATGACCTAAATATTCCTAATAATAAACAATTTAAAAATTTTTAATTATAATCCAATTTATTTACAATTATGCTTAATATTTTATTAGATATTTCCTAACTTATGCAAATAATTGAGACTAAAGATTTTTTTAATTATATAATTCAAATTTTGCATAAGTAAGAAAAGTAATTTTTTAACAAAAAGTTTGAAGCAAAAATTACCAGAGCTAATGGACTATTGCAATTGACCCATACCACATTATAATGGGTATTGTTGTCTGATTGAAATAAGACAATATTGATGGAATGATATTGTATATGTGGAATGATATTGTACTAGTAATATGATATTGAAGATCAACAAACAATATAAAAAACAAATAAATCAAATAATATGAAAATGTAATAAATCATAATGTTCAGACTTACAATTTATAAATATAATAGATATTTACACTATATACCTTGAAAAAGAAAAAAATGTTTAATGTAAACCAATAACTTAAAGTAATAGCACTACAACAGGTTTCAACTTTAAAAATTTCACTTTATTAACAAGTTCGTAAAAACATTTTCAATTCTTTTTGAGTCCTTCTCAGTTACAATTTATCATAATAAAACATTCCAACAAACAAACATTTATTGGAATGTTTTATTATGATAAATTGTAATCAAAGAGGGTTCAAGGAAGTTAAAAATGTTTTACAAATTTGTTAATAAAGTAAAATTGTTAATTAAGTTGAAACCTGCTTTAATGCTATTGCTTTAAGTTAATAGTTGATAGAAATAGCAGAGGTTTGGAAATATATATATATATACACACACACATGAATTTTATGTTAAGTCAAATATATGGAAGTTGAATACACATAAGTGAAGGAATACCTGTATTAAACATGTCATTATATTTTTAAAATTTATGTTGTATTATAATTATATTTTTCTATATTTCCCTCTTCTTTTTGAATATTTATTATATAAAATGAATAAATATTTTTCTAAAAAATTATAAAATGTTTTCTAAAAAATGTCTTTATATTTAAAAATTCTAATTGAAGATGCCATTATATTTTATAAATATATTTAAATATTCAACAGATAAGCTAAAATAAAATCTGTTTTTTTAATATGTTAACAATACTTATTAATAATAATGGAATGAAATTTATAATTATTAGCTAAAGTATTTTGTTTCATTTAAATGCAACAACATGTTTAAGTAATTATTGAACTAAAACTATAATTTATATTTTTAACAACAATGACAACATGATAGAATTTAATTCTGATTGCACAAATGGTAATTCTGTTTTTAAATAAATAATGTTTAATTTATGGCTAGTTTTATATGTTTATTATGACAGACAATGTCTATTTAATATTCAAACCTAAAGTTTAACCTAAAACCCATAAAACCTAAACCCATAAAAAATATCCTAAAATTTTCATGTCAAAAAAAATTTATCTTTTGAAGAGTTGCCACCCATTTAGCATATATCATTTCTGGAGCAGCAATGATAAAAATCATAGCTGAAGACATTCCTTATTAAATTACAAAACATTTGAAGATGTTATTAATTCAAATCTCAAGAAAAAGAACTTAGAAAATCTGTGATACAAACTAGAATACCAATAACAACTTATAAAATATTTTTTGTTACTGATCTATATCAAGATAAAGAAAATGTTACAGGGATTCATCTAAATTAATATGTAAAAAGTTAAAACAATGGTATGAAGTAATTTAAATATTAATATATTCTGACAAAAATTTCAATATGGGGTATCTTTATAAAGAAATAAAAATTCATTTATTATGAATACTAATTTTAACATTTCTATATTTTATGGTCATGCTACTCTGATATAGATAAACTATATATATTATAGGCATATCTCGTTATTGTGGCAGTTACATTCCAGGACACTGCTGTAAAGAGAATCACAGCATGTTTTTATTTGCTACTCATATAAAAGCTTAAAAGCATATTTACATTATTATTCATTAAATGCACAATAGTGCTAGGCCTATAAAACCTGGCCAGATGGTCACACCTTAAAGCATTCATGCATCATCTTGGAGGACAGGGTTTGATTCTGAGTATTATACCTTCAGTTTCTCAAGATGGCTCCAGGCACAGCTATCTGTGTTAATTTATGTTTCATATACCTATTTCTAAGTATTATTTTGCAGATAATTTTCATTTTTAGACAAAAATAAAAACATGGAATATAATCAAGAAGTTAAATCAAATATTTCCATCCAAATTAACCTCTAGTGGAATAATTCCAAATTAAACTTTTAATTTTAATAATTTTCAAATCAAAATTACAGTGCCACCATCTGTTGAGTTAATAATTAATTAATTTTTAAATTTGAACTAAAGTGGCGCCATCTAGTAATTAATAATTAAACTATAATTTTTAAATTAATTTTCCCAAAGTAAAATTTTGCTACTGCACCAAAATTAAACCAGGATCCTTTGGATAGTGCCCCAACACCTTACCAGTTAGACTACAGCAGCATCCAGCAGAATTCTGTTTCAGGAAGCTTATATAATAATTACTTTGGAAACTTATCAGACAAGGCCAATACTAGTGTTCCTAGGCAGGCTATCTACATAGCCACAAGCTCTCATGGCAAACGAGCAGAGAGACTTGGCTCAAGTATAAATTTAAAATCAATATAAAATAAATAATAAATTTATTTAATATTAATAATAATAATAAAAATAATAAGGTAATAAAATAAATTTAAGTCTAAAGTTAAAATCAAAAGTTTAATTCGAAATTATTCTATTTGGAGTTAATTTGGCTGGAAATAATATTTGGTTTAACTTGATGTTATTCCCCTAGTTAGTTTCTATTAGAGTACATAATCAAGAAGTGCCACAAAGAAAATAGCTTATTATAGATTTATTTATTTTATTCCCTTAATAAAACCAATAAACAATTAATATTCAGTCTAAGAGAACTTACATTTTCAATAATCTAAAGCTTTAGTTCCATAATTTATTTTGAAATGTAGAAATGTTGATAAAAAAAATTTTTTTATTACCAATATGAATTAATCTTTTAACAGAAATATAGTAATAGTTAAAGAAACTTTCAAATTATTTATGCTATAAGAAAAATGTGTGTAAAACACAATTAATAATAAAAATAAACTCATTTCATGATCAAACTAAATCCTCAAAAATAATAGTCTAATTGAATCTAATTCAGGCTAAACAAATCCTTGATACTTATAATTTTAATAATTTGAAATAAAGTTACATTAATGTTAACACCATGAATTAGTAATTGAATTAAGAATTTTTAATTATTTTATTTGAAGAAAAGCCTACTCAGCCTGGGATCGAATCAGAAGTTAACGTCCTGACTGCTAGACCACTGACGTCAGCAGTGACCTAGTGATTTTCTTCAGATAAATTAATTAAAAATTCTATTTAACTTATGAACTCATAGATGGTGTCACTTTTAATTTAATTATTGGTTTATTTGTTAATTCTGAGATAGTGCTAACATTAGTCTAAGTTTATTTCAAAATTATTAAAATTTCATTTATAAGCATTAAGGATCTGTTTGGCATGAATTAAGTTCCATCAGACTATTAGCCTTGAAAATTTGTTTTGCAATTATGACTGTTCCAGTCAAATACTGCTGGCTAGCACCATTGTAAGCCTTTAGCTTGATGATAAGCCCAGTCAGAAATATTTCTATTGGTTGAATCTGATATTTATGATTTCCAAATTCTAAAATTCATTATAACAATGTCTGAAGAATCAACATGCCAGATGGTCTCAATATTCTAGCAATTAAGCTGTCAGGATATTAGCCTGAAAATGCCTGGTTCGATCCTGGACTAAGGCAGGTTTTTACTTCATATAAATTAAAAATTCTATTTCAGTTATTAATTCATAGCCATCATTGCTTCTTAATTGTTGATTTATTTGTTAATTCCAAGATTTGAATTTATTTCAAATTATAAGCATTAAGAGTTTGTTTAATATGAATTACATTTGACTCGTGGTGATATTGAATAATAAACATTAAAAGGCTAGATAAGATTACATTGGGATATTTTATTTAAAGGTTAAAAATGGTTAAACACAATACATAAGTAAATAAAAAAAACTAAATTGATATTCATTACATCTAATCATCATCATATAACATAAGAAAATTGAATGATTATACTTATAATCTTCAATAAGGAATAATTCTTATTAATTTAATCTTAATTTTTTAAATAAAAGTATTAAGTTATTCATATCATCAGTAAATTTCAGAATTATTATTTTCTAATAATTTGTTATAAATAGCATATAAATTTAATTTAAAATATAAAATACTTACTGCTAATTCTGTCTTCTTTCGTTTTCTTTTCTTCCCCTTAAAAAATAAAGCAAAATTTGTTTTTATAAAAAAATATACAAATAAAATTTCTTATAAAATTTTTGATATTTACTTTAGATTTTACTTTTTCTTCATTTCTGTATAGATTTCTGAATTCATCTAAAAAGCCACGGAAAGCATTTACTCCCATAATCACAGGAAATGTTTGACTAGTATTTTCTTGATAGCAAACACTTTGCATTACTTGTTCAAAGTTGTCAATAAGATCTTTATAACAAATACATATGCGGCCATCCTTTGATTATTAAAAATTTATATTAATTTTGTATTATATTGATAATCATTTTTTATATATAGATAAATGTATCTTTTATATCTTACTTGTGCTGCAGCAACAGAATATGTGCTTATAAGATTAAATTTAAACTCTCTTAGAGATCGCTTAAAAACTACATCCACCAGACAATCTTTTTGTTCCTTATTTCCACTCATTTGACACAACTGAAATAGAAATACAGTACTTATATTTTTACAATATTTTATTATTGAATGTTTATTATCTATTAAATTCTGTAACTTTTAATCTGAATTCATTTAGATTTAGAAGCCTACAACTAATTTACTATTCTTTTAAAGTATTAATTACAGGTAGTCCTCCATTTATGATCATTCAACTTATGATATTCCAATCTTATAATTGTTCTTACAATATTTTGAACTTAGCTATCTTCATAGTATATTCAGCAAAAATACTTTTTGTGTATTAAAATGTAGTGAAGAAATCCTTCACCATATTTTAAAAATTCAAGTTTAATTCCAGATGATTTTATACCTTGGAGCCTGGGTTCAATTCTGGATTATTTTATAACCTTGAGGACTAGAATCAAATCTGGATGATTAAACCATTTTACAGGATTCAGTATTTCATTGTCTATTATTACTACTAAACTTATTACCACTTTGGGCCATTTTTGACTTATGATTGGGGTTATCAAAACATAGCTCCAAGTTGAAGACTATCTGTAATATTTGATAATTCAAATGTAAAATAATATGTTCAATAAATATTTATGAGAAAAACTATTTATAAAGCAACTGCTATTTTCATAATCATAAAAATCTTGAAATATACTTTCAACAGCCAAATTATATTGTTAATTGAGAAGAGAAAAATTTAACATACCTTAAAAATCATAAAAGTTTAAAATCACTCTTTCATCTATTGAAATAATTTTAAACAATTTTTTAACCTAAAGAAAGTGATTAAATCCAAAACAATTACTGAGAAGAGAAAAATTTAACATAACTTAAAAATCATAAAAGTTTAAAATCACTCTTTCATTTTTCTTTATTGAAATAATTTTAAACAATTTTTTAACCTAAAGAAAGTGATTAAATCCAAAACAATTCAATATATGTCTTGAAAAACAATCATCATGTAATGATTAAACTGTAATCAGTTTTTTTCTTAAGATTTCAAATATGGCAGGTGGGCAAACTTTTTGTAAAGATTAAACTGTAATCAGTTTTTTTCTTAAGATTTCAAATATGGCAGGTGGGCAAACTTTTGGAAGAAAGGGCCATATTGCATAAACGAAATATAGCCTAGGGCCGCACTTTCCCAGCGATCCCTATCCTTCACCATTTGACCCCTTCCACAGGTGTAGCCCGTGGGGTTGGAAGTGATCCTGCCCTCTAGTAATTTATTTGACTGGAAAGGGGTGTAAAACAAAATAGCAAAAAACTCCCAAAATTCCATCTTTACCTAATAACTGTCTGAGGTGATAAAATTCTCTTAGAAAATTATGTAGCCTTAGTAATTTATTTGACTGGAAAGGGATGTAAAACAAAATAGCAAAAAACTCCCAATATTCCATCTTTACCTAATAACTGTCTGAGGTGATAAAATTCTCTTAGAAAATTATGTAGCCAAAATAAAAAGATCCTAGGATTAAGGGTGCATTTGTTGACTAAGATATTATAAAAGGCTGATATGTTAAAATTAAGACAATTTTCTTAGTTTATCAGCTTTCATTGGTCGTTATATGAATCATGGGTTTGAATAATGCCAGCAGCTGATAAAAGTGAAACGCCATTTTCAGAGAAGCTCGGGAGGGTTGAAATTCTTTTAAATTATATATTAAAATTATAATTTAATCATTTTAAATTTGAAAGTCCGAAAAAAGTGAAACGCCATTTTCAGAGAAGCTCAGGAGGGTTGAAATTCTTTTAAATTATATATTAAAATTATAATTTAATCATTTTAAATTTGAAAAAAAATTAACTAAAAATTAATCTGAACAGTTACATTTACGCTACGCTATTATTTAATAATTGAACTTTAATTTTTACTAATTTCCCGAAATTAAAAATTTGCCTTGGGAGGGCTGCGATTTGCCCACCCGATATAGGGTATCTGTAAATTATCATAAATTATAAAAACAAAAGTTTTAGCTATTTTATTAAAATAATTTTAATATTTTAAGTATTTATGTATGCAAACATGCTGTTTTTTTGTTTAAATATAAAATATTTACGAAAAAGTTTTTTAATATTCTTAAATTTAAAATGATGTAATTATATTCTTTAACAAATATTTGAGTAAATAAAGAAGGCCTGATGAAATATAAGTAATCTAATATAAGAAACTATTACTATTATACTGCAATAACTTTATTAAACTAAATAAAAACACACAGCACTACTAGCAGTTAGTTTTTTGCCTTACTGCTAGTAGTGCTGTTTTTTTTTATTTAGTCTAATATAAGAATATTTTTCAATAAAATATTGCATTTGAAAGTTATAATTGATTATACTTGTATATATTTATCCATAATACAAAAGAACAAAGAATTATATTTTTGTTAAATATAAGTATATTAAAGAAAAAACATTTTTAATTAGAAGAATCTTAGATCAGAATTTAACAAATTACTAATAATTGTAACTTCATTAAACTATATTTTTAAACTAAACACATATCATATTTCTATATATATATCAATATATCACAAAGGCACAGACATTCCTCAATATTAAAAATTTTTAATTAGAAAATGAAAATAAACTAATAAAGACTAAAAATATACATAATTACATTAAACATATTTTTCATGTGAAAATATCAATTATTATTTTATTACAGATTAATTATTATTTAGATAAAATAAATAGACTAAAAATTAATCTGAGGTGTTACATTTACGCTACGCTATTATTTAATAATTGAACTTTAATTTTTATTAATTTCCCGAAATTAAAAATTTGCCTTGAACAGTTTACCTTTTTAAAAATGAAATCATCCATGTTTTGCAATTCTGATACATCTGTAACTATAATATCCCTTGGATCACGAAATTCTGATGTGCGAGTTACATTCCACGAAGTAATTGGCAATTGTTCTGCTTTATTATTTTTATGTAATTTGCTTGGTGTGCGTCTCACTCGATTAAAATTTTCACAAGAAATATGACTTGATTTTGAAATGCATTTGGAATGAAATAATAGTTTGCATCCTATATAAAAAAATTGTTAGAATGATTTGTTAATTTTCATATCATAATATCAATCTAATAATAAATTTCCAATCAATTCAAATTTAATGAATGAATTAATTGATATTAAGAGTTTTTAATTAATAAATTTATAAAATAAATATTTAATTAACTCACTTGTACATTTATAACCATGAGTAAAAAGTAAAGCCATGCTTTTTTCACATCCTGTACAAAATTCACCTTTATGAAAAGAAGTAACAGTCTTCATACGATGTCTGTATCTATTATCATTACAGTTTATTTTCTTTGACGGTAATATTGAAATATTTGCTAGATTTTCTGTATTGCCTATAATATCAAAGATGAATAAGAAATTTTTAATGCCAATATGTTAATTATTATATTAAAAATAGTTATAGCTGAATATTCTTACTTTAATACCAGTTATGAAACATGAGGACAAAGAAAGCATGAAGAATATTATTCCTAGACAATAAAGATGATAAAAAATTTTCTGTAGTTTTTAGGATTATACTATCTCTCTCAAAACTGATAAAAATGAAATAATTTTCAATCAAGCTGTATATATTTACAGAAACCATTTAAATTAATATCATGACTGAATTCACTGAAACCATGTTTAATGATTTTTCATAATATATATATCAAAAAATCAATCTTCAACAATTGTAAATTTATATATTAATCATTGTTAGAACTTCCCAATTGTGAGATCAGCAAAAAATTAATCTACAGAAAAATTTTATAGGGTATATCTTTGTGAAACCAAAATTTTACATTTTTAAATAGAATGAAACAACAATAAAATATGATTGTTACCAACTTAAGTTGTAGAATTCTTCACCATGGTTTAAGAAGGCTTATCTTTAACTAGATAAAATTAGAAGATTAATCAAACTGGTAAGAGATATAACCATCTAACTGTATAATAATAAAAATCATTTTTATAAATATTACAGTTTAAAACTGGACTTTATAATATTGTATATGGAAAATTTTAGTAGTCATAGAGAAAATAATTTATAAATTTATACTGTATTTCACTTAAGACATTTTACAAGATGGCAAAAAACCTCTGATAAAAAGTTTCATCTTATTAATCAACTTCTTTTCAGATGTTCAAGATAGACAAAAATTTTATAATTCCAGAAATTTCAGATCATCAGTAATAATTTATTTTTTTAAATTATTTTTAAAATTAAATGAAAAACAAGATAAAAAGTTGAATGATCACAAATAACATACTTTCATTATTTGTTCATTTATTTTTTTTATGCCATTTTCCAATCATTGCCTGATTATTAAGTGATAGAGCCCATTTCAATGCCATCTATACCCACAAAAGAGACAGTCAGATTGTAGAGTATGGAGACTGACAAGCTGAGCACAGACTGTTCAAATAAATTTTCCATTGATAAGATGTGATTTTTAATTTAGATCCTCTGAATAGAAAATTGAAGCATCCCATGCAGACAAACTAGCTAATCATACTTTCACTATTAATTAATAAAACTGGCAAGACAAATGTTAATGGTGATATGGAAAATTAATAATGGTTGATTATTAACATGAAAAAATTGTCTTATAACCCAACAAGAGAAAAATTATGATAATTGGGATGATGACACAATGATGCCAGAAATATAAATAAAAATAAACAATAACCCAATTCAGTAAGAAAACTGTTTTACTGAATCAGCTTATCATTTATTTTTATTTAGTTTCTATAGTAAGAAATATTATGAGTTGTGCCAGAAATATATTTCACTTAAAATTATTAAATAATCCATTTTTATTATTTTATTTTCAAGAAAAATCAATAATTAACTACGAATAAAATATATTATTGTCCTTCCATTTTGGGTTGCAAAAGGATATGTATTGTTTAATTTGATTAGAATAAATTAGTTATTCTTTCTTGCTTTTGGGATCTTATTAATTTCATATATAGAATATCCCAAATATAAACAACTTTATTTTGATCAATATTCATTTTCACAAAATTGTTCTAATATTGATTTATTGCAATATTTGTATTTAATTTTTTAATTATTAAATAAAAATTAATATAATATAACTGAAAAAATATATAATGCTAAATTTAAAATAATTCTGAAATTCTTGATTTATAAATAATTATAAATCAAGAATTTGAGAATTATTTGAGATTTATAAATAATTATAAATCAAAAATTCATAGTTAGATGGCAATAATTATTCAAAATTATTAACACTTTTTTGTCAAGTAACGAAATCTCTTATGTAAACAACCTAAGTGTAAATATATGAGATAATGAAAAATATCTGCTTAATGCTATTTTTTGTTTCTAATATTTGACAATTTTTTCATGATTTTCCTGTATTTAAAAACTTATGTTGATTTCTGTTTATCAATATATTTTGTATCCTGTAGTATTATTTTTGTGTCTGAG